>CM074723.1:724910-992559 GCA_037306005.1 Rhinophrynus dorsalis | reverse complement strand
ACTACACCTGTGTGCAATTTGCTGCCCCTCTACACTTGTGAGCAATATGATGCCCCACTACACTTGTGTGCAATATGCTGCCCTACTATACTTGTGTGCAATATGATGCCCCACTACACTTGTGTGCAATATGATGCCCCACTATACTTGTGTGCAATATGCTGCCCCACTACACTTGTGTGCAATATGCTGCCCCACTACACTTGTGTGCAATATGATGCCCCACTATACTTGTGTGCAATATGATGCCCCACTACTCTTGTGTGCAATATGATGCCCCACTACACTTGTGTGCAATATGCTGCCCCCTATACTTGTGTGCAATATGCTGCCCCACTACACTTGTGTGCAATATGATGCCCCACTATACTTGTGTGCAATATGATGCCCCACTACACTTGTGTGCAATATGCTGCCCCAATACACTTGTGTGCAATATGATGCCCCCTATACTTGTGTGCAATAGGATGCCCCACTATACCTGTGTGCAATATGATGCCCCACTATACTTGTGTGCAATATGATGCCCCACTACACTTGTGTGCAATATGCTGCCCCACTATACTTGTGTGCAATATGCTGCCCCCTATACTTGTGTGCAATATGCTGCCCCACTATACTTGTGTGCAATATGCTGCCCCCTATACTTGTGTGCAATATGCTGCCCCCTATACTTGTGTGCAATATGCTGCCCCACTACACTTGTGTGCAATATGATGCCCCACTATACTTGTGTGCAATATGATGCCCCACTACACTTGTGTGCAATATGATGCCCCACTACACTTGTGTGCAATATGCTGCCCCCTATACTTGTGTGCAATATGCTGCCCCACTACACTTGTGTGCAATATGATGCCCCACTATACTTGTGTGCAATATGATGCCCCACTACACTTGTGTGCAATATGCTGCCCCAATACACTTGTGTGCAATATGATGCCCCCTATACTTGTGTGCAATAGGATGCCCCACTATACCTGTGTGCAATATGATGCCCCACTACACTTGTGTGCAATATGATGCCCCACTACACTTGTGTGCAATATGCTGCCCCACTATACTTGTGTGCAATATGCTGCCCCCTATACTTGTGTGCAATATGCTGCCCCCTATACTTGTGTGCAATATGCTGCCCCACTATACTTGTGTGCAATATGCTGCCCCCTATACTTGTGTGCAATATGCTGCCCCCTATACTTGTGTGCAATATGCTGCCCCACTACACTTGTGTGCAATATGATGCCCCACTATACTTGTGTGCAATATGATGCCCCACTACACTTGTGTGCAATATGATGCCCCACTACACTTGTGTGCAATATGATGCCCCACTACACTTGTGTGCAATATGCTGCCCCCTATACTTGTGTGCAATATGCTGCCCCACTACACTTGTGTGCAATATGATGCCCCACTATACTTGTGTGCAATATGATGCCCCACTACACTTGTGTGCAATATGCTGCCCCAATACACTTGTGTGCAATATGATGCCCCCTATACTTGTGTGCAATAGGATGCCCCACTATACCTGTGTGCAACATGATGCCCCACTACACTTGTGTGCAATATGATGCCCCACTACACTTGTGTGCAATATGCTGCCCCACTATACTTGTGTGCAATATGCTGCCCCCTATACTTGTGTGCAATATGCTGCCCCCTATACTTGTGTGCAATATGCTGCCCCACTATACTTGTGTGCAATATGCTGCCCCCTATACTTGTGTGCAATATGCTGCCCCCTATACTTGTGTGCAATATGCTGCCCCACTACACTTGTGTGCAATATGATGCCCCACTACACTTGTGTGCAATATGATGCCCCACTACACTTGTGTGCAATATGATGCCCCACTACACTTGTGTGCAATATGCTGCCCCACTATACTTGTGTGCAATATGCTGCCCCCTATACTTGTGTGCAATATGCTGCCCCCTATACTTGTGTGCAATATGCTGCCCCACTATACTTGTGTGCAATATGCTGCCCCATATACTTGTGTGCAATATGCTGCCCCCTATACTTGTGTGCAATATGATGCCCCACTACACTTGTGTGCAAGTGATTAGTGATTCAGATATTCTTTTTTGGACAATAAAGTGTGTGAAATACTAAAACTGAAGGTGGAAAGAACGAGGCAAAACCCTTAAGTTAGTGAGTCAGCTTCCCTTTCAGTTAATTATGTGTAAAGTCACGTTTCCTGGACTTTCATTACTATGTTTCCTCCTCGTCGCCTGTTTGTTTTTTTTGTTAAACTTTTTTGTCCCTGGTGGGGAGGGACCTGAATTTCTATTTCCACAGACTTTTCTGTCAGGGACCATGATACAATGTAACACTCCCCCTGCTGCCGAAAACAAACACTTCCCCCACTACAGCGTACAGAACACTTAGTGCTGCAGGGATAATGATACAATGTAACACTCCTCCTGCTGCCGAAAACAAACACTTCCCCCACTACAGTGTACAGAATACTCAGTGCTACAGGGACAGTGATACAATGTAACACTCTCCTGGCTGCAGAAAACACTTCCACTACTACACCGTACAGAATACTCAGTGCTGCAGGGGTACTGATACAATGTAACACTCTCGTTGCAGCAGAAAACCCTTCCTTTAGTACAGCATACAGAATACTCAGTGCTACAGAGACATGATACAATGTAACAATCGCTCTGCTGCAGAAAACACTTCCTCTAGTACAGCATACAGAATACTCAGTGCTGCAGGTATAATGATACAATGTAACACTCCTCCTGCTGCTGAAAACAAACACTTCCCCTACTACAGCGTACAGAACACTTAGTGCTGCAGTGATAATGATACAATGTAACACTCCCCCTGCTGCCGAAAACAAACACTTCCCCTACTACAGCGTACAGAACACTTAGTGCTGCAGTGATAATGATACAATGTAACACTCCCCCTGCTGCTGAAAACAAACACTTCCCCTACTACAGCGTACAGAACACTTAGTGCTGCAGTGATAATGATACAATGTAACACTCCCCCTGCTGCCGAAAACAAACACTTCCCCTACTACAACGTGCAGAACACTTAGTGCTGCAGGGATAATGATACAATGTAACACTCTCATTGCAGCAGAAAACAAACACTTCCCCCACTACAGTGTACAGAATACTCAGTGCTGCAGGGGTACTGATACAATGTAACACTCTCCATTGCAGCAGAAAACACTTCCTCTAGTATACTGTACAGAATACTCAATGCTGCAGGGATAATGATACAATGTAACACTCTCCCTGGTGCTGATAACACTTCCCCCACTACACCATACAGAACACTCAGTTCTGCAGAGATAGTGATACAATGTAACAATCTCTCTGGTGCTGATAACACTTCCACTACTACAGTGTACTGAGTGCCCAGAGCTGTAAGGATAGAGATACAATGTAACACTCTCCATGGTGCACAAAACACTTCCTCCACTACAGCATTACAGAGTGCTCAATGCTGCAGGGATAGTGATACAATGTAGCACTGTCTCTGCTGTAGGGTCCAGTCTATACCAGACTTCTGCCCGTGTTGCCTACGCTCACCCTTGTGGTCTGTTGCCTCCGTTAACCCTAGCGTTCTAGGGTCAGTTCTCTGCCAGAGTCTGAACCGTGTTGCCTCCATTAACCCTAGCGTGCTAGGGCCTAGTTGCTGCCAGATTCCTACCTTTGTTGCCTCCATTAACCCTAGCATGCTAGGGACTAGTTGCTGCCAGATTCCTACCTTTGTTGCCTCCATTAACCCTAGCTTTCTAGGGTCAGTTCTCTGCCAGATTCCTACCTTTGTTGCCTCCATTAACCCTAGCTTTCTAGGGTCAAGCCGCTGCCAGAGTCCTGTCTGTGTTGCCTCCGTTTACCCTAAACTACTAGGGTCAGTTCTCTGCCAGAGTCTTGCCAGTGCTGCCTCCATTAACCCTAGATGCCTTGGTCTAGTGTCTCCCTGTACACTATCTGAGCTGCCTCCGTTATCCCTAGTCCTTTAGGGGATTGCCCTTCAGTCACCCATCGCTTGTGTCACCTATTGTGGTGTGGGGC
Organism: Rhinophrynus dorsalis; assembly: GCA_037306005.1. Lineage (NCBI taxonomy): Eukaryota > Metazoa > Chordata > Amphibia > Anura > Rhinophrynidae > Rhinophrynus > Rhinophrynus dorsalis. The sequence goes on along the minus strand of CM074723.1, from coordinate 988,506 downwards.
TGTTGAGGATATTCTGTTCCCGAAACTATCTACGAATTCTTCTGCAAGTCCAAGATCATTACACTTGTTTTGCATTATTACTACTGTGTGTGTTCTCGCCCTGACCCGAGTCAGATTTGGAAAGTACTTGGTACGGACCTCATCTGGACCTGTGTGGGGCTATTGTGCATTATTTTCAGTAAAGCGTTTAACCTTACCTGTCTGAGTGTTCTTTACCAAACCGTGACAAGAGCCTCCTGGAGTCGTACGACTCGAATCTCCTGCTGTCAGCTTTACAGAGGGGAGAGAGGGGGAACTTTGAATCCCTATATCTCTCAAACCATGGCAGTTTGAGAGATAGGGTTTGGAGCATATTGATTAATATTTTAACCTCTACAAAACTGGACATTTTTTGGGGGGGACATTACTGTCCCTTTAAAAAAAAGAAATTAAATGCCCCCAAACCTCTATGGTTTGAGAGATAATCATAGTTAATGTTCTCCCCTCCCACCCCTTTCCCTGACGTCAGTGCTCTAGCTGACTACAGGGGAATCCGGTCCCTGAACAAGCAGAGGCTCTTCAGCAGAGCCAAGATCGTGTTACTGAAGAAGAAGTCCTTCACTGGAACGGTATACAAAGTGTGCCTGCAAACCAAGAGCAAACCAAACACACTTTGTACACCGTTCCAGTGAAGGATTTTTTGTTCAATAACGCAATCTTGGCTCTGCTGAAGAGCCTCCGCCGGTCCCGGGACCGGATTCCACTGTAGTCAGCTAGAACGCTGACGTCAGGAAAATGGGAGGGAGAGGGACCTTTCACAGTGAATATCTCTCAAACCATAAAGGTCTGAGAGATGGGACCGGGGACATTTAATTTCTTTTTTAAATACCCACAAGATGAACATTTGTAAAACTGATGTATTACTGTCCCTTTAATCCATTACAACTTGTTCACTATCTCATACAATTAAACAGGGCGGCAGCAGCCTCTACGGAACCCATTTATTTCAGATTTTGCACCACTTTGTTTTGCAATGCGTTGTATACCTTTCTGGCATTGAAAGGGTTAAACCAAAGCATGGAGGGAGCAGGGTTAAAGTGTCACTTGAATACAAAGAGAAATCTCAATATATTCTTCGTTGTAAAACCTTTTTTTAAATAAATAAACCTGAGTTTCCATGTTTTCTGCAATGGAGGGGGACGTATATATATAGACTTTACGATCAATTTCTTGCCTTTTAATTTGCACCATTTTTAATAAAAAAAACTAGAAATAGGTGGCGCTATATGGAAACCAAGCCAAAAAACATGAATATATATTATATACTAAGATGTTCAGCAGCTAAGACTACACAATCCTCTACTCCAAGGATAAAAAACAAAAGTAATACATTGGACTGCAATGCATTTCTGAGATAGAAGGGAGTTACACTGCGAAACGTGTTGAGTGGCTAATTTATGAGATTCATCATGCTGTCCTGTTACAGAAGACGAGGTCGACAGGATCAAACACGGAAGGAATGAGTAGAAACAAGCGGGAGACTGAAGATTCGACTACGGTCAACCCGAAACTTATACAGGTGATGTAGTTGTGCATTCCCGAGAAAGTCAGTCTGCGGGAAAATTTCACAAAAGACGCCAACAGGCCGGGGGGGATCAGCTATGTTTTCTACAATGGTGGTGTGTGTATATATATAGGCGTTACGATCAATTTCTTGCCTTTTAATTTGCACCATTTTTAATTAAAAAAAAACAACCTAGAAATAGGTGGCGCTATATGGAAACCAAGCCAAAAAATATGAAAATATATTATATACTAAGATGTTCAGCAGCTAAGACACAATCCTACATTGGACTGCAATGCATTTCTGAGATAGAAGGGAGTTACACTGCGAAACGCGTTGAGTGGCTAATTTATGAGATTCATCATGCTGTCCTGTTACAGAAGACGAGGTCGACAGGATCAAACACGGAAGGATTGAGTAGAAACAAGCGGGAGACTGAAGATTTGACTATGGTCAACCCGAAACTTATACAGGTGATGTAGTCGTGCGTTCCCGAGAAAGTCGGTCTGCGGGAAAATTAAACCAACAACGCCAACAGGACGGGGGATCAGCTATGTTTCGCTATTACTCTTTGTATTATATAGAACTGACTTAGAACATTTGTGGAGGACTATATTAAGGGAAAAGGAGGTCTGCTTATTCTGGGGGCTGCTTTATAATAAAGTGCTGTTGGGTTATGCTTTTCTGATGGTCACCAGTGGGTTAGATGTCATATTACGTATTTTATTATTGCTATGGGTAACCTTCTATATTCTATTTCGTATTGTTTAGGATCTCGATTCTCTGTTTCTTCCTATGTCTCTGACCCCATCTCCGCCCCCGTGACGTCTGTGAGGTCTCTGCGCGGTATTCAGGTAGGGTGCAGGGTATCTCGCCCTGTCACTGTGCCCACGTACTGGTCAGTATAGGTTTTTATGTCCTGGCTTTGTGTCCCTGTCTGTTACAATCTGTGCGCTTCCTCTGTTTCTCCCTTCTCTTTCTCTTCATACTCGTTGTCTATACAGGGCTGGTGCAAGGATTTTTGCCACCCTAGGCAAAACCTAATTTTGCTGCCCATTTTGCTCTGCCCCTTGTGCCCCACCCCTTTATACCCCGCCTACTTATACCCCACCTCTTTTCATGATTGTTGCCTCTTTTCATGATTGTCCTCTCTCTGCCCCCTGGGTCAGTCTGCCCCTGGTCTGGAGATGCCTGTAAGAGATGCCCCCCACCAGCTCCAACTTGCCCCTACCTGCTACACTCTGCCCCCTATCAGCTCCAACTTTCCCCCTATCACCTCCAACTTGCCCCCACCAGCTCCACTTTGCCCCCTCAGCTCCAACTTGCCACTATCAGCTCCAACTTGCCCCCCATCAGCTCCACTTTGCCCCCTCAGCTCCAACTTGCCACTATCAACTCCAACTTGCCCCCACCAGCTCCACTTTGCCCCCTCAGCTCCAACTTGCCCCCATCAGCTCCACTTTGCCTGTAAGAGATGCCCCCACCAGCTCCACTTTTCCCCATCAGCTCCACTTTGCCCCTATCAGCTCCACCTTGCCCCCTCAGCTCCAACTTGCCCCATCAGCTCCACTTTGCCCCCCATCAGCCCCAACCTGCCCCCCATCACATACCTGTAGCTCCCGCACAGTCTTCTCTTCAGTAATGCAGAGCGAGGCCGGAGATCATGACTCCCAGCGCGCTCTGCATTACTAAAGATCCGACCCAATAAGGGAGCGCTGTAGCAACACAGACCTGATTGTGTTGTGGTTCCCGACGTGGTGTGTGCGGGCGCAGCTCTTCTCCGCTGCATGCCCATGCCCCCAGTACGTGTGCACCCTAGGCTGGCCCCTACCTCGCCTGTAGGTGGCGCCGGCCCTGTGTCTATACCCTAGATACACTGTATGTATATTTCAGTATAACTTTGGAAATTCGTTTCTTGTTTCTCCTTCTCAAAGGCCCATTTCCTAAGGATTATTTTAGAGCAATCATACACGGGCTTGGTGGTACGTCTATCTCTATAAATCATCTTCTTTTATTGACTAACCGCGTGATATTTTATGCTTCTTATTCTTTTGTTATCCTGCTAACATAGTGTGCCTTTGATTTGGGATAGTAATTTGTATACAGTGCTTTGTTTCTTTCATGCTCTATTCTGCATTGTTATGGCATTTCTGTTTGTGGTATATTCTATATTATTGATGATTTCATATGTATGACCACTGATTCTACCAATAAAGCTTTTGAAACTCAAAAAAAGCCAACAGAGAGTGGACTTCATTATTATTGAAGGAACCATTTGTTGCCAGAGATGAAGATATCAATGAGGTCAAGAGTGATATATTCTTGTGTCTCCTTGCAGTGTCACCTATTATCAGTGTACATACCCTCATACGACATATACATATATATATATATATCTATATATATCTATATGTATATTAATAGAGATGTCTATTGAGACATTTAGGGCCGGATTCAAATGCAGGTGCTAATTAATATATATATATAATATCAGTCATGAAGATTTGATGTATATGCACATTTTTGTTCACTAAGTGTAAATATATATATAAAATGTTCATTCACATATATATTATCTTTAGTAAATGTTTTTGTATAAGGCATTTTAGATTTATGACCACTTTAGGTTGTGTGATGTTTGCTGGGTTGTATGTACCCTCACTTACACATTCCCTTTAACCCTTTGAATGCCAGGGGGTAGGCCATGTATTGCGATGCAATGCGTTGAGTACCCCTCGGGCAGTCAGAGGCTTAAATTAACCATTCAAACACCTTTTGGATATTTCCGTTAAAGCGGAACTACCACCTTTAAGAAAGATGGCCACAAATAATTCCCCATCGGGCAACTAGCTGCTCAGTAGCGCTAGTCACCAGAATTATTACCTCGTTCATGAGAATGAGCCATTACTGTAGGACTGAGGGACAGGAAACAGCGCAGACATCTTCCATAGTGACGCCTGCGCTGTCAGTCCCTTTTGGAGCAAAACGGCTCCTAGCAACACCTCCTAGAGCAGGCTGGGACTGACAGCGCAGACGCGCAGACGTCACTATGGAAAGATGTCTGCGCGGTTTCCTGCCTGTCAGTCACAGAGCTGTGAATAATTCTCAATAATACGATAATAATTCTGGTGACTAGCGCTACTGAGCAGCTAATCACCAGATGAGGAATTATTTGGGGACATCTTTGTTAAAGGTGGTAGTTCCGCTTTAAGGTTGTTCTATCTGTGTAGTGTATAGTACTCACAGAACAGACATATTATCATTTAAGCTCTTTGGATACATATGGCTTTTGAATCTCCATTTTTTATTATTTACTTTTAATTTATTTATTTATGTCTGTATTTGGGACGTGGGGGGTTCAGTTCACCCTGATACCTAAACATATTTATTTATTTATTTGTGTCTGTATTTGGGAGGTGGGGGTTTAGTTCACCCCGATACCTACACAGTATTTATTTATTTGTGTCTGTATTTGGGACGTGGGGGTTCAGTTCACCCCGATACCTACACAGTATTTATTTATTTGTGTCTGTATTTGGGAGGTGGGGGTTTAGTTCACCCCGATACCTATACATATTTATTTATTTATTTGTGTCTGTATTTGGGAGGTGGGGGTTTAGTTCACCCCGATACCTATACATATTTATTTATTTATTTGTGTCTGTATTTGGGACGTGGGGGTTCAGTTCACCCCGATACCTACACAGTATTGATTTATTTGTGTCTGTATTTGGGACGTGGGGGTTCAGTTCACCCTGATACCTACACATATTTATTTATTTATTTGTGTCTGTATTTGGGACATGGGGGTTCAGTTCACCCCGATACCTACACATATTTATTTATGTCTGTATTTGGGACGTGGGGGTTCAGTTCACCCCGATACCTACACATATTTATTTATTTATTTGTGTCTGTATTTGGGATGTGGGGGTTCAGTTCACCCCGATACCTATACATATTTATTTATTTATTTGTGTCTGTATTTGGGACGTGGGGGTTCAGTTCACCCCGATACCTACACAGTATTTATTTATTTATTTGTGTCTGTATTTGGGATGTGGGGGTTCAGTTCACCCCGATACCTACACAGTATTGATTTTTGGGGTGGTATATTTAGAGTTTTTGGAGCGGCGCTGGAGCTGTATTAGACAGATATGTGTATGTTAATGGTATGTACGATAGGGGATTAATAACCAGATTTGATTTGAACCTTGTTGTTTTCTAAGCTGTTTTAGCACTGAGACTTTATGATTTTTTTGTTGTTTGTCCCATTGAAGTGCACTTTGCCATCTGTGTTGTGTGTTTTGGGGGTTTTATTGTTTAAGTTCACTCACTCATTGGCCTGGATTATATTGCAGTTTATCAAGTTCTTTCTCCTAAAACCTTTCTCCATAGACATCAAGGGGAATCTAATGAATAAAACCAGTGTAACACTTATGACCTGCAGCGTAATCTAGGCTTCTGGTTAGACTCATCTTTCATTTCGTTTGCGCGATGATCATGTTAATCTAGTTTTTGGAATTAAGTTTTATATGATTAAATCAATAATCTAGTTTTAACCAAGCGATTTCCTCTGCCTGCTTGAGAGCTGTTAACTTTATTTTTTATTTGATTGAGAAACGGAACTGCTTTTGCTTTATAGTTCAGATGTACATTTAATTAGATAATGGTGAACAAAACCTGCATTGAATGTGCTGATAAAATACACTATCCACTTGTGTAAAACCCTCACTGAACGTGCTGATAAAATATATTATCCACTTGTGTAAAACCTGCACTGAACGTGCTGATAAAAGATATTATCCACTTGTGTAAAACCTGCACTGAACGTGCTGATAAAATATATTATCCACTTGTGTAAAACCTGCACTGAACGTACTGATAAAATATATTATCCACTTGTGTAAAACCTGCACTGAACGTGCTGATAAAAGATATTATCCACTTGTGTAAAACCTGCACTGAACGTGCTGATAAAATATATTATCCACTTGTGTAAAACCTGCACTGAACGTCCTGATAAAATATATTATCCACTTGTGTAAAACCTGCACTGAACGTGCTGATAAAATATATTATCCACTTGTGTAAAACCTGAACTGAACGTGGTGATAAAATATATTATCCACTTGTGTAAAACCTGCACTGAACGTGCTGATAAAATATATTATCCACTTGTGTAAAACCTGCACTGCACGTGCTGATAAAATATATTATCCACTTGTGTAAAACCTGCACTGAACGTCCTGATAAAATACACTATCCACTTGTGTAAAACCTGCACTGAACGTGGTGATAAAATATATTATCCACTTGTGTAAAACCTGCACTGAACGTGCTGATAAAATATTTTATCCACTTGTGTAAAACCTGCACTGAACGTGCTGATAAAGATATTATCCACTTGTGTAAAACCTGCACTGAACGCGCTGATAAAATATATTATCCACTTGTGTAAAACCTGCACTGAACGCGCTGATAAAATATATTATCCACTTGTGTAAAACCTGCACTGAACGTGCTGATAAAATATATTATCCACTTGTGCAAAACCTGCACTGAACGTGCTGATAAAATATATTATCCACTTGTGTAAAACCTGCACTGAACGTGCTGATAAAATATATTATCCACTTGTGTAAAACCCTCACTGAACGTGCTGATAAAAAATATTATCCACTTGTGTAAAACCTGCACTGAACGTGCTGATAAAAGATATTATCCACTTGTGTAAAACCTGCACTGAACGTCCTGATAAAATACATTATCCACTTGTGTAAAACCTGCACAGAACGTGCTAATAAAAGATATTATCCACTTGTGTAAAACCTGCACTGAACGTGCTGATAAAAGATATTATCCACTTGTGTAAAACCTGCACTGAACGTGCTGATAAAAGATATTATCCACTTGTGTAAAACCTGCACTGAACGTGCTGATAAATATATTATCCACTTGTGTAAAACCTGCACTGAACGTGCTGATAAAATATATTATCCACTTGTGTAAACCCTGCACTGAACGTGCTGATAAAATATATTATCCACTTGTGTAAAACCTGCACTGAACGTGCTGATAAAATATATTATCCACTCGTGTAAAACCTGCACTGAACGTGCTGATAAAATATATTATCCACTTGTGTAAAACCTGCACTGAACGTGCTGATAAAGTATATTATCCACTTGTGTAAAACCTGCACTGAACGTACTGATAAAATATATTATCCACTCGTGTAAAACCTGCACTGAACGTGCTGATAAAATATATTATCCACTCGTGTAAAACCTGCACTGAACGTGCTGATAAAATATATTATCCACTTGTGTAAAACCTGCACTGAACGTGCTGATAAAAGATATTATCCACTTGTGTAAAACCTGCACTGAACGTGCTGATAAAATATATTATCCACTTGTGTAAAACCTGCACTGAACGTGCTGATAAAATATATTATCCACTTGTGTAAAACTTTCACTGAACGTGCTGATAAAATATATTATCCACTTGTGTAAAACTTTCACTGAACGTGCTGATAAAATATATTATCCACTCGTGTAAAACCTGCACTGAACGTCCTGATAAAATATATTATCCACTTGTGTAAAACTTTCACTGAACGTGCTGATAAAATATATTATCCACTCGTGTAAAACCTGCACTGAACATGCTGATAAAATATATCATCCACTTGTGTAAAACCTGCACTGAACGTGCTGATAAAATATATCATCCACTTGTGTAAAACCTGCACTGAACGTGCTGATAAAATACATTATCCACTTGTGTAAAACCTGCACTGAACATGCTGATAAAATACATTATCCACTTGTGTAAAACCTGCACTGAACGTACTGATAAAATATACTATCCACTTGTGTAAAACCTGCACTGAACGTGCTGATAAAATATATTATCCACTTGTGTAAAACCTGCACTGAACTTGCTGATAAAATATATTATCCACTTGTGTAAAACCTGCACTGAACGTGCTGATAAAATATATTATCCACTTGTGTAAAACCTGCACTGAACGTGCTGATAAAATATATTATCCACTTGTGTAAAACCTGTACTGAACGTGGTGATAAAATATATTATCCACTTGTGTAAAACTTTCACTGAACGTGCTGATAAAATATATTATCCACTTGTGTAAAACCTGCACTGAACGTACTGATAAAAGATATTATCCACTTGTGTAAAACCTGCACTGAACTTGCTGATAAAAGATATTATCCACTTGTGTAAAACCTGCACTGAACTTGCTGATAAAATATATTATCCACTTGTGTAAAACCTGCACTGAACGTGCTGATAAAAGATATTATCCACTTGTGTAAAACCTGCACTGAACGTGCTGATAAAATACATTATCCACTTGTGTAAAACCTGCACTGAACGTGCTGATAAAATATATTATCCACTTGTGTAAAACCTGCACTGAACGTACTGATAAAATATATTATCCACTTGTGTAAAACCTGCACTGAACGTGCTGATAAAAGATATTATCCACTTGTGTAAAACCTGCACTGAACGTGCTGATAAAATATATTATCCACTTGTGTAAAACCTGCACTGAATGTGCTGATAAAATATATTATCCACTTGTGTAAAACCTGCACTGAACGTCCTGATAAAATATATTATCCACTTGTGTAAAACCTGCACTGAACGTGCTGATAAAATATATTATCCACTTGTGTAAAACCTGAACTGAACGTGGTGATAAAATATATTATCCACTTGTGTAAAACCTGCACTGAACGTGCTGATAAAATATATTATCCACTTGTGTAAAACCTGCACTGCACGTGCTGATAAAATATATTATCCACTTGTGTAAAACCTGCACTGAACGTCCTGATAAAATACACTATCCACTTGTGTAAAACCTGCACTGAACGTGGTGATAAAATATATTATCCACTTGTGTAAAACCTGCACTGAACGTGCTGATAAAATATTTTATCCACTTGTGTAAAACCTGCACTGAACGTGCTGATAAAGATATTATCCACTTGTGTAAAACCTGCACTGAACGCGCTGATAAAATATATTATCCACTTGTGTAAAACCTGCACTGAACGCGCTGATAAAATATATTATCCACTTGTGTAAAACCTGCACTGAACGTGCTGATAAAATATATTATCCACTTGTGCAAAACCTGCACTGAACGTGCTGATAAAATATATTATCCACTTGTGTAAAACCTGCACTGAACGTGCTGATAAAATATATTATCCACTTGTGTAAAACCCTCACTGAACGTGCTGATAAAAAATATTATCCACTTGTGTAAAACCTGCACTGAACGTGCTGATAAAAGATATTATCCACTTGTGTAAAACCTGCACTGAACGTCCTGATAAAATACATTATCCACTTGTGTAAAACCTGCACAGAACGTGCTAATAAAAGATATTATCCACTTGTGTAAAACCTGCACTGAACGTGCTGATAAAAGATATTATCCACTTGTGTAAAACCTGCACTGAACGTGCTGATAAAAGATATTATCCACTTGTGTAAAACCTGCACTGAACGTGCTGATAAATATATTATCCACTTGTGTAAAACCTGCACTGAACGTGCTGATAAAATATATTATCCACTTGTGTAAACCCTGCACTGAACGTGCTGATAAAATATATTATCCACTTGTGTAAAACCTGCACTGAACGTGCTGATAAAATATATTATCCACTCGTGTAAAACCTGCACTGAACGTGCTGATAAAATATATTATCCACTCGTGTAAAACCTGCACTGAACGTGCTGATAAAATATATTATCCACTCGTGTAAAACCTGCACTGAACGTCCTGATAAAATATATTATCCACTTGTGTAAAACCTGCACTGAACGTGCTGATAAAATATATTATCCACTTGTGTAAAACCTGCACTGAACGTGCTGATAAAATATATTATCCACTTGTGTAAAACCTGCACTGAACGTGCTGATAAAATATATTATCCACTTGTGTAAAACTTTCACTGAACGTGCTGATAAAATATATTATCCACTTGTGTAAAACTTTCACTGAACGTGCTGATAAAATATATTATCCACTCGTGTAAAACCTGCACTGAACATGCTGATAAAATATATCATCCACTTGTGTAAAACCTGCACTGAACGTGCTGATAAAATATATCATCCACTTGTGTAAAACCTGCACTGAACGTGCTGATAAAATACATTATCCACTTGTGTAAAACCTGCACTGAACATGCTGATAAAATACATTATCCACTTGTGTAAAACCTGCACTGAACGTACTGATAAAATATACTATCCACTTGTGTAAAACCTGCACTGAACGTGCTGATAAAATATATTATCCACTTGTGTAAAACCTGCACTGAACTTGCTGATAAAATATATTATCCACTTGTGTAAAACCTGCACTGAACGTGCTGATAAAATATATTATCCACTTGTGTAAAACCTGCACTGAACGTGCTGATAAAATATATTATCCACTTGTGTAAAACCTGTACTGAACGTGGTGATAAAATATATTATCCACTTGTGTAAAACTTTCACTGAACGTGCTGATAAAATATATTATCCACTTGTGTAAAACCTGCACTGAACGTACTGATAAAAGATATTATCCACTTGTGTAAAACCTGCACTGAACTTGCTGATAAAAGATATTATCCACTTGTGTAAAACCTGCACTGAACTTGCTGATAAAATATATTATCCACTTGTGTAAAACCTGCACTGAACGTGCTGATAAAAGATATTATCCACTTGTGTAAAACCTGCACTGAACGTACTGATAAAATATATTATCCACTTGTGTAAAACCTGCACTGAACGTGCTGATAAAATATATTATCCACTTGTGTAAAACCTGCACTGAACGTGCTGATAAAATATATTATCCACTTGTGTAAAACCTGCACTGAACGTGCTGATAAAAGATATTATCCACTTGTGTAAAACCTGCACTGAACTTGCTGATAAAATATATTATCCACTTGTGTAAAACCTGCACTGAACGTGCTGATAAAATATATTATCCACTTGTGTAAAACCTGCACTGAAAGTGCTGATAAAAGATACTATCCACTTGTGTAAAACCTGCACTGAACGTGCTGATAAAAGATACTATCCACTTGTGTAAAACCCGCACTGAACGTGCTGATAAAATATATTATCCACTTGTGTAAAACCCGCACTGAACGTGCTGATAAAATATATTATCCACTTGTGTAAAACCTGCACTGAACGTGCTGATAAAATATATTATCCACTTGTGTAAAACCTGCACTGAACGTGCTGATAAAATATATTATCCACTTGTGTAAAACCTGCACTGAACGTGCTGATAAAATATATTATCCACTTGTGTAAAACCCTCACTGAACGTGCTGATAAAATATATTATCCACTTGTGTAAAACCTGCACTGAACGTGCTGATAAAATATATTATCCACTTGTGTAAAACCTGCACTGAACGTGCTGATAAAATATATTATCCACTTGTGTAAAACCTGCACTGAACGTGCTGATAAAATATATTATCCACTTGTGTAAAACCTGCACTGAACGTGGTGATAAAATATATTATCCACTTGTGTAAAACTTTCACTGAACGTGCTGATAAAATATATTATCCACTTGTGTAAAACCTGCACTGAACGTACTGATAAAAGATATTATCCACTTGTGTAAAACCTGCACTGAACTTGCTGATAAAATATATTATCCACTTGTGTAAAACCTGCACTGAACGTGCTGATAAAAGATATTATCCACTTGTGTAAAACCTGCACTGAACGTACTGATAAAATATATTATCCACTTGTGTAAAACCTGCACTGAACGTGCTGATAAAATATATTATCCACTTGTGTAAAACCTGCACTGAACGTGCTGATAAAATATATTATCCACTTGTGTAAAACCTGCACTGAACGTGCTGATAAAAGATATTATCCACTTGTGTAAAACCTGCACTGAACTTGCTGATAAAATATATTATCCACTTGTGTAAAACCTGCACTGAACGTGCTGATAAAATATATTATCCACTTGTGTAAAACCTGCACTGAAAGTGCTGATAAAAGATACTATCCACTTGTGTAAAACCTGCACTGAACGTGCTGATAAAATATATTATCCACTTGTGTAAAACCTGCACTGAACGTGCTGATAAAATATATTATCCACTTGTGTAAAACTTTCACTGAACGTACTGATAAAATATATCATCCACTTGTGTAAAACCTGCACTGAACGTGCTGATAAAATATATTATCCACTTGTGTAAAACCTGCACTGAACGTGCTGATAAAATATATTATCCACTTGTGTAAAACCTGCACTGAACGTGCTGATAAAATATATTATCCACTTGTGTAAAACCTGCACTGAACGTGCTGATAAAATATATTATCCACTTGTGTAAAACCTGCACTGAACGTTCTGATAAAATATATTATCCACTTGTGTAAAACTTTCACTGAACGTACTGATAAAATATATCATCCACTTGTGTAAAACCTGCACTGAACGTGCTGATAAAATATATCATCCACTTGTGTAAAACCTGCACTGAACGTACTGATAAAATATACTATCCACTTGTGTAAAACCTGCACTGAACGTGCTGATAAAATATATTATCCACTTGTGTAAAACCTGCACTGAACTTGCTGATAAAATATATTATCCACTTGTGTAAAACCTGCACTGAACGTGCTGATAAAATATATTATCCACTTGTGTAAAACCTGCACTGAACGTGCTGATAAAATATATTATCCACTTGTGTAAAACCTGCACTGAACGTGGTGATAAAATATATTATCCACTTGTGTAAAACTTTCACTGAACGTGCTGATAAAATATATTATCCACTTGTGTAAAACCTGCACTGAACGTACTGATAAAAGATATTATCCACTTGTGTAAAACCTGCATTGAACTTGCTGATAAAATATATTATCCACTTGTGTAAAACCTGCACTGAACGTGCTGATAAAAGATATTATCCACTTGTGTAAAACCTGCACTGAACGTGCTGATAAAATATATTATCCACTAGTGTAAAACCTGCACTGAACGTGCTGATAAAATATATTATCCACTTGTGTAAAACCTGCACTGAACGTACTGATAAAATATATTATCCACTTGTGTAAAACCTGCACTGAACGTGCTGATAAAATATATTATCCACTTGTGTAAAACCTGCACTGAACGTGCTGATAAAACATATTATCCACTTGTGGAAAACCTGCACTGAACGTGCTGATAAAAGATATTATCCACTTGTGTAAAACCTGCACTGAACGTGCTGATAAAATATATTATCCACTTGTGTAAAACCTGCACTGAACGTGCTGATAAAATATATTATCCACTTGTGTAAAACCTGCACTGAACGTGCTGATACAATACATTATCCACTTGTGTAAAACCTGCACTGAACATACTGATAAAAGATATTATCCACTTGTGTAAAACCTGCACTGAACGTGCTGATAAAGATATTATCCACTTGTGTAAAACCTGCACTGAACGTGCTGATAAAAGATACTATCCACTTGTGTAAAACCTGCACTGAACGTGCTGATAAAATATATTATCCACTTGTGTAAATCCTGCACTGAACGTGCTGATAAAAGATACTATCCACTTGTGTAAAACCTGCACTGAACGTGCTGATAAAATACATTATCCACTTGTGTAAAACCTGCACTGAACGTACTGATAAAATACATTATCCACTTGTGTAAAACCTGCACTGAACGTGCTGATAAATTACATTATCCACTTGTGTAAAACCTGCACTGAACGTGGTGATAAAATATATTATCCACTTGTGTAAAACCTGCACTGAACGTGCTGATAAAAGATATTATCCACTTGTGTAAAACCTGCACTGAACGTGCTGATAAAATATATTATCCACTTGTGTAAAACCTGCACTGAACGTCCTGATAAAATACATTATCCACTTGTGTAAAACCTGCACTGAACGTGCTAATAAAATATATTATCCACTTGTGTAAAACCTGCACTGAACGTGCTGATAAAATATATTATCCACTTGTGTAAAACCTGCACTGAACGTGCTGATAAAAGATATTATCCACTTGTGTAAAACCTGCACTGAACGTCCTGATAAAATACATTATCCACTTGTGTAAAACCTGCACTGAACGTGCTGATAAAATATATTATCCACTTGTGTAAAACTTTCACTGAACGTACTGATAAAATATATTATCCACTCGTGTAAAACCTGCACTGAACGTGCTGATAAAATATATTATCCACTTGTGTAAAACTTTCACTGAACGTGCTGATAAAATACATTATCCACTTGTGTAAAACCTGCACTGAACGTGCTGATAAAAGATATTATCCACTTGTGTAAAACCTGCACTGAACGTACTGATAAAATACATTATCCACTTGTGTAAAACCTGCACTGAATGTGCTGATAAAATATATTATCCACTTGTGTAAAACCTGCACTGAACGTGCTGATAAAAGATATTATCCACTTGTGTAAAACCTGCACTGAACGTGCTGATAAAATATATTATCCACTTGTGTAAAACCTGCACTGAACGTACTGATAAAATATATTATCCACTTGTGTAAAACCTGCACTGAACGTGCTGATAAAAGATATTATCCACTTGTGTAAAACCTGCACTGAACGTACTGATAAAATATATTATCCACTTGTGTAAAACCTGCACTGAACGTGGTGATAAAATATATTATCCACTTGTGTAAAACCTGCACTGAACGTGCTGATAAAATATATTATCCACTCGTGTAAAACCTGCACTGAACGTACTGATAAAATATATTATCCACTTGTGTAAAACCTGCACTGAACGTGCTGATAAAATATATTATCCACTCGTGTAAAACCTGCACTGAACGTGCTGATAAAAGATATTATCCACTTGTGTAAAACCTGCACTGAACGTGCTGATAAAAGATATTATCCACTTGTGTAAAACCTGCACTGAACGTGCTGATAAAAGATATTATCCACTTGTGTAAAACCTGCACTGAACGTGCTGATAAAATATATTATCCACTCGTGTAAAACCTGCACTGAACGTGCTGATAAAATATATTATCCACTTGTGTAAAACTTTCACTGAACGTACTGATAAAATATATTATCCACTCGTGTAAAACCTGCACTGAACGTGCTGATAAAATATATTATCCACTTGTGCAAAACTTTCACTGAACGTACTGATAAAATATATTATCCACTTGTGTAAAACCTGCACTGAACGTGCTGATAAAATATATTATCCACTTGTGTAAAACCTGCACTGAACGTACTGATAAAATATATTATCCACTTGTGTAAAACCCGCACTGAACGTCCTGATAAAATATATTATCCACTTGTGTAAAACTTTCACTGAACGTACTGATAAAATACATTATCCACTTGTGTAAAACCTGCACTGAACGTCCTGATAAAAGATATTATCCACTTGTGTAAAACCTGCACTGAACGTGCTGATAAAATATATTATCCACTCGTGTAAAACCTGCACTGAACGTGCTGATAAAATATATTATCCACTCGTGTAAAACCTGCACTGAACGTCCTGATAAAATATATTATCCACTTGTGTAAAACCTGCACTGAACGTGCTGATAAAATATATTATCCACTCGTGTAAAACCTGCACTGAACGTGCTGATAAAATATATTATCCACTTGTGTAAAACTTTCACTGAACGTACTGATAAAATATATTATCCACTCGTGTAAAACCTGCACTGAACGTGCTGATAAAATACATTATCCACTTGTGTAAAACCTGCACTGAACGTGCTGATAAAATATATTATCCACTCGTGTAAAACCTGCACTGAACGTGCTGATAAAATATATTATCCACTTGTGTAAAACTTTCACTGAACGTACTGATAAAATATATTATCCACTTGTGTAAAACCTGCACTGAACGTGCTGATAAAAGATATTATCCACTTGTGTAAAACCTGCACTGAACGTCCTGATAAAATATATTATCCACTTGTGTAAAACCTGCACTGAACGTGCTGATAAAATACATTATCCACTTGTGTAAAACCTGCACTGAACGTGCTGATAAAATATATTATCCACTCGTGTAAAACCTGCACTGAACGTGCTGATAAAATACATTATCCACTTGTGTAAAACCTGCACTGAACGTGCTGATAAAATATATTATCCACTCGTGTAAAACCTGCACTGAACGTGCTGATAAAATATATTATCCACTTGTGTAAAACTTTCACTGAACGTACTGATAAAATACATTATCCACTTGTGTAAAACCTGCACTGAACGTGCTGATAAAAGATATTATCCACTTGTGTAAAACCTGCACTGAACGTCCTGATAAAATATATTATCCACTTGTGTAAAACCTGCACTGAACGTGCTGATAAAATATATTATCCACTTGTGTAAAACCTGCACTGAACGTGCTGATAAATATATTATCCACTTGTGTAAAACCTGCACTGAACGTACTGATAAAATATATTATCCACTCGTGTAAAACCTGCACTGAACGTGCTGATAAAATATATTATCCACTTGTGTAAAACCTGCACTGAACGTGCTGATAAAAGATATTATCCACTTGTGTAAAACCTGCACTGAACGTGCTGATAAAATATATTATCCACTTGTGTAAAACCTGCACTGAACGTACTGATAAAATATATTATCCACTTGTGTAAAACCTGCACTGAACGTGCTGATAAAAGATATTATCCACTTGTGTAAAACCTGCACTGAACGTACTGATAAAATATATTATCCACTTGTGTAAAACCTGCACTGAACGTGCTGATAAAATATATTATCCACTTGTGTAAAACCTGCACTGAACGTACTGATGAAATACATTATCCACTTGTGTAAAACCTGCACTGAACGTACTGATAAAATATATTATCCACTTGTGTAAAACCTGCACTGAACGTGCTGATAAAAGATATTATCCACTTGTGTAAAACCTGCACTGAACGTGCTGATAAAATATATTATCCACTTGTGTAAAACCCGCACTGAACGTGCTGATAAAATATATTATCCACTCGTGTAAAACCTGCACTGAACGTACTGATAAAATATATTATCCACTTGTGTAAAACCTGCACTGAATGTGCTGATAAAATATATTATCCACTCGTGTAAAACCTGCACTGAACGTGCTGATAAAATATATTATCCACTTGTGTAAAACCTGCACTGAACGTACTGATAAAATATAATATCCACTTGTGTAAAACCTGCACTGAACGTGCTGATAAAAGATATTATCCACTTGTGTAAAACCTGCACTGAACGTGCTGATAAAATATATTATCCACTTGTGTAAAACCTGCACTGAACGTGCTGATAAAAGATATTATCCACTTGTGTAAAACCTGCACTGAACATCCTGATAAAATACATTATCCACTAGTGTAAAACCTGCACTGAACGTGCTGATAAAATACATTATCCACTAGTGTAAAAACTGCACTGAACGTGCTGATAAAAGATATTATCCACTTGTGTAAAACCTGCACTGAACGTCCTGATAAAATACATTATCCACTAGTGTAAAAACTGCACTGAACGTGCTGATAAAATATATTATCCACTTGTGTAAAACCTGCACTGAACGTGCTGATAAAATATATTATCCACTTGTGTAAAACTTTCACTGAACGTACTGATAAAATATATTATCCACTTGTGTAAAACCTGCACTGAACGTGCTGATAAAATATATTATCCACTTGTGTAAAACCTGCACTGAACGTGCTGATAAAAGATATTATCCACTTGTGTAAAACCTGCACTGAACGTCCTGATAAAATATATTATCCACTTGTGTAAAACCTGCACTGAACGTGCTGATAAAAGATATTATCCACTTGTGTAAAACCTGCACTGAACGTGCTGATAAAATATATTATCCACTTGTGTAAAACCTGCACTGAACGTACTGATAAAATACATTATCCACTTGTGTAAAACCCTCACTGAACGTACTGATAAAATATATTATCCACTTGTGTAAAACCTGCACTGAACGTGCTGATAAAAGATATTATCCACTTGTGTAAAACCTGCACTGAACGTACTGATAAAATATATTATCCACTTGTGTAAAACCCGCACTGAACGTGCTGATAAAATATATTATCCACTTGTGTAAAACCCGCACTGAACGTGCTGATAAAATATATTATCCACTTGTGTAAAACCTGCACTGAACGTGCTGATAAAATATATTATCCACTCGTGTAAAACCTGCACTGAACGTACTGATAAAATATATTATCCACTTGTGTAAAACCTGCACTGAACGTGGTGATAAAATATATTATCCACTCGTGTAAAACCTGCACTGAACGTGCTGATAAAAGATACTATCCACTTGTGTAAAACCTGCACTGAACGTGCTGATAAAATATATTATCCACTTGTGTAAAACCCTCACTGAACGTACTGATAAAATATATTATCCACTTGTGTAAAACCCGCACTGAACGTGCTGATAAAATATATTATCCACTCGTGTAAAACCTGCACTGAACGTACTGATAAAATATATTATCCACTTGTGTAAAACCTGCACTGAACGTGGTGATAAAATATATTATCCACTCGTGTAAAACCTGCACTGAACGTGCTGATAAAAGATACTATCCACTTGTGTAAAACCTGCACTGAACGTGCTGATAAAATATATTATCCACTCGTGTAAAACCTGCACTGAACGTACTGATAAAATATATTATCCACTTGTGTAAAACCTGCACTGAACGTACTGATAAAATATATTATCCACTTGTGTAAAACCTGCACTGAACGTACTGATAAAATATATTATCCACTTGTGTAAAACCTGCACTGAACGTGCTGATAAAATATATTATCCACTCGTGTAAAACCTGCACTGAACGTGCTGATAAAATATATTATCCACTCGTGTAAAACCTGCACTGAACGTGCTGATAAAAGATATTATCCACTTGTGTAAAACCTGCACTGAACGTGCTGATAAAAGATATTATCCACTTGTGTAAAACCTGCACTGAACGTGCTGATAAAAGATATTATCCACTTGTGTAAAACCTGCACTGAACGTGCTGATAAAATATATTATCCACTCGTGTAAAACCTGCACTGAACGTGCTGATAAAATATATTATCCACTTGTGTAAAACTTTCACTGAACGTACTGATAAAATATATTATCCACTTGTGTAAAACCTGCACTGAACGTGCTGATAAAAGATATTATCCACTTGTGTAAAACCTGCACTGAACGTGCTGATAAAAGATATTATCCACTTGTGTAAAACCTGCACTGAACGTCCTGATAAAATATATTATCCACTTGTGTAAAACCTGCACTGAACGTACTGATAAAATATATTATCCACTTGTGTAAAACCTGCACTGAACGTGCTGATAAAATATATTATCCACTTGTGTAAAACCTGCACTGAACGTGCTGATAAAATATATTATCCACTCGTGTAAAACCTGCACTGAACGTGCTGATAAAATATATTATCCACTTGTGTAAAACCTGCACTGAACGTACTGATAAAATATATTATCCACTTGTGTAAAACCTGCACTGAACTTGCTGATAAAATATATTATCCACTTGTGTAAAACCTGCACTGAACGTGCTGATAAAATATATTATCCACTTGTGTAAAACCTGCACTGAACGTGCTGATAAAATATATTATCCACTTGTGTAAAACCTGCACTGAACGTGGTGATAAAATATATTATCCACTTGTGTAAAACTTTCACTGAACGTGCTGATAAAATATATTATCCACTTGTGTAAAACCTGCACTGAACGTACTGATAAAAGATATTATCCACTTGTGTAAAACCTGCACTGAACTTGCTGATAAAATATATTATCCACTTGTGTAAAACCTGCACTGAACGTGCTGATAAAAGATATTATCCACTTGTGTAAAACCTGCACTGAACGTGCTGATAAAATATATTATCCACTTGTGTAAAACCTGCACTGAACGTGCTGATAAAATATATTATCCACTTGTGTAAAACCTGCACTGAACGTGCTGATACAATACATTATCCACTTGTGTAAAACCTGCACTGAACGTGCTGATAAAGATATTATCCACTTGTGTAAAACCTGCACTGAACGTGCTGATAAAAGATACTATCCACTTGTGTAAAACCTGCACTGAACGTGCTGATAAAATATATTATCCACTTGTGTAAATCCTGCACTGAACGTGCTGATAAAAGATACTATCCACTTGTATAAAACCTGCACTGAACGTGCTGATAAAAGATACTATCCACTTGTGTAAAACCCGCACTGAACGTGCTGATAAAATATATTATCCACTTGTGTAAAACCCGCACTGAACGTGCTGATAAAATATATTATCCACTTGTGTAAAACCTGCACTGAACGTGCTGATAAAAGATATTATCCACTAGTGTAAAACCTGCACTGAACGTGCTGATAAAATACACTATCCACTTGTGTAAAACCTGCACTGAACGTGCTGATAAAATATATTATCCACTTGTGTAAAACCTGCACTGAACGTGCTGATAAAATATATTATCCACTTGTGTAAAACCTGCACTGAACGTGCTGATAAAATATATTATCCACTTGTGTAAAACCTGCACTGAACGTGCTGATAAAATATATTATCCACTTGTGTAAAACCTGCACTGAACGTGCTGATAAAATACATTATCCACTTGTGTAAAACCTGCACTGAACGTGCTGATAAAAGATATTATCCACTTGTGTAAAACCTGCACTGAACGTGCTGATAAAAGATATTATCCACTTGTGTAAAACCTGCACTGAACGTACTGATAAAAGATATTATCCACTTGTGTAAAACCTGCACTGAACGTGGTGATAAAAGATATTATCCACTTGTGTAAAACCTGCACTGAACGTGCTGATAAAAGATATTATCCACTTGTGTAAAACCTGCACTGAACGTGCTGATAAAATATATTATCCACTTGTGTAAAACCTGCACTGAACGTCCTGATAAAATACATTATCCACTTGTGTAAAACCTGCACTGAACGTGCTGATAAAATATATTATCCACTCGTGTAAAACCTGCACTGAACGTGCTGATAAAATACATTATCCACTTGTGTAAAACCTGCACTGAACGTGCTGATAAAATATATTATCCACTTGTGTAAAACCTGCACTGAACGTGCTGATAAAATATATTATCCACTCGTGTAAAACCTGCACTGAACGTGCTGATAAAATATATTATCCACTTGTGTAAAACCTGCACTGAACGTGCTGATAAAATATATTATCCACTTGTGTAAAACCTGCACTGAACGTACTGATAAAATATATTATCCACTTGTGTAAAACCTGCACTGAACGTGCTGATAAAAGATATTATCCACTTGTGTAAAACCTGCACTGAACGTGCTGATAAAAGATATTATCCACTTGTGTAAAACCTGCACTGAACGTCCTGATAAAATACATTATCCACTTGTGTAAAACCTGCACTGAACGTGCTGATAAAAGATATTATCCACTTGTGTAAAACCTGCACTGAACGTCCTGATAAAATACATTATCCACTTGTGTAAAACTTTCACTGAACGTGCTGATAAAATATATTATCCACTTGTGTAAAACTTTCACTGAACGTACTGATAAAATATATTATCCACTTGTGTAAAACCTGCACTGAACGTGCTGATAAAAGATATTATCCACTTGTGTAAAACCTGCACTGAACGTGCTGATAAAATACATTATCCACTTGTGTAAAACCTGCACTGAACGTACTGATAAAATATATTATCCACTTGTGTAAAACCTGCACTGAACGTGCTGATAAAATATATTATCCACTTGTGTAAAACCTGCACTGAACGTGCTGATAAAAGATATTATCCACTTGTGTAAAACCTGCACTGAACGTGCTGATAAAATACATTATCCACTTGTGTAAAACCTGCACTGAACGTGCTGATAAAATATATTATCCACTTGTGTAAAACCTGCACTGAACGTGCTGATAAAAGATATTATCCACTTGTGTAAAACCTGCACTGAACGTGCTGATAAAAGATATTATCCACTTGTGTAAAACCTGCACTGAACGTACTGATAAAATATATTATCCACTTGTGTAAAACCTGCACTGAACGTGGTGATAAAATATATTATCCACTTGTGTAAAACCCACACTGAACGTGCTGATAAAATATATTATCCACTCGTGTAAAACCTGCACTGAACGTGCTGATAAAATATATTATCCACTTGTGTAAAACCTGCACTGAACGTGGTGATAAAATATATTATCCACTCGTGTAAAACCTGCACTGAACGTGCTGATAAAATATATTATCCACTCGTGTAAAACCTGCACTGAACGTGCTGATAAAAGATATTATCCACTTGTGTAAAACCTGCACTGAACGTGCTGATAAAAGATATTATCCACTTGTGTAAAACCTGCACTGAACGTGCTGATAAAATATATTATCCACTCGTGTAAAACCTGCACTGAACGTGCTGATAAAATATATTATCCACTTGTGTAAAACTTTCACTGAACGTACTGATAAAATATATTATCCACTTGTGTAAAACCTGCACTGAACGTGCTGATAAAATATATTATCCACTTGTGTAAAACCTGCACTGAACGTGCTGATAAAAGATATTATCCACTTGTGTAAAACCTGCACTGAACGTCCTGATAAAATACATTATCCACTTGTGTAAAACCTGCACTGAACGTGCTGATAAAATATATTATCCACTCGTGTAAAACCTGCACTGAACGTGCTGATAAAATATATTATCCACTTGTGTAAAACTTTCACTGAACGTGCTGATAAAATATATTATCCACTTGTGTAAAACCTGCACTGAACGTGCTGATAAAAGATATTATCCACTTGTGTAAAACCTGCACTGAACGTGCTGATAAAAGATATTATCCACTTGTGTAAAACCTGCACTGAACGTCCTGATAAAATATATTATCCACTTGTGTAAAACCTGCACTGAACGTACTGATAAAATATATTATCCACTTGTGTAAAACCTGCACTGAACGTGCTGATAAAATATATTATCCACTTGTGTAAAACCTGCACTGAACGTGCTGATAAATATATTATCCACTTGTGTAAAACCTGCACTGAACGTACTGATAAAATATATTATCCACTTGTGTAAAACCTGCACTGAACGTACTGATAAAATATATTATCCACTCGTGTAAAACCTGCACTGAACGTGGTGATAAAATATATTATCCACTTGTGTAAAACCTGCACTGAACGTGCTGATAAAAGATATTATCCACTTGTGTAAAACCTGCACTGAACGTACTGATAAAATATATTATCCACTAGTGTAAAACCTGCACTGAACGTGCTGATAAAATATATTATCCACTCGTGTAAAACCTGCACTGAACGTGCTGATAAAATATATTATCCACTTGTGTAAAACCTGCACTGAACTTGCTGATAAAATATATTATCCACTTGTGTAAAACCCGCACTGAACGTACTGATAAAATATATTATCCACTTGTGTAAAACCTGCACTGAACGTGCTGATAAAAGATATTATCCACTTGTGTAAAACCTGCACTGAACGTGCTGATAAAATATACTATCCACTTGTGTAAAACCTGCACTGAACGTGCTGATAAAATATATTATCCACTTGTGTAAAACCTGCACTGAACGTCCTGATAAAAGATATTATCCACTTGTGTAAAACCTGCACTGAACGTACTGATAAAATACATTATCCACTTGTGTAAAACCTGCACTGAACGTACTGATAAAATATATTATCCACTTGTGTAAAACCTGCACTGAACGTACTGATAAAATATATTATCCACTCGTGTAAAACCTGCACTGAACGTACTGATAAAATACATTATCCACTTGTGTAAAACCTGCACTGAACGTACTGATAAAATATATTATCCACTTGTGTAAAACCTGCACTGAACGTACTGATAAAATACATTATCCACTTGTGTAAAACTTGCACTGAACGTACTGATAAAATATATTATCCACTCGTGTAAAACCTGCACTGAACGTGCTGATAAAAGATATTATCCTCTTGTGTAAAACCTGCACTGAACGTGCTGATAAAATACATTATCCACTTGTGTAAAACCTGCACTGAACGTACTGATAAAATATATTATCCACTCGTGTAAAACCTGCACTGAACGTGCTGATAAAAGATATTATCCACTTGTGTAAAACCTGCACTGAACGTACTGATAAAATACATTATCCACTTGTGTAAAACCTGCACTGAACGTACTGATAAAATATATTATCCACTTGTGTAAAACCTGCACTGAACGTACTGATAAAATATATTATCCACTCGTGTAAAACTTGCACTGAACGTACTGATAAAATACATTATCCACTTGTGTAAAACCTGCACTGAACGTACTGATAAAATACATTATCCACTCGTGTAAAACTTGCACTGAACGTACTGATAAAATACATTATCCACTTGTGTAAAACCTGCACTGAACGTACTGATAAAATACATTATCCACTTGTGTAAAACCTGCACTGAACGTACTGATAAAATACATTATCCACTTGTGTAAAACTTGCACTGAACGTACTGATAAAATACATTATCCACTTGTGTAAAACTTGCACTGAACGTGCTGATAAAATATATTATCCACTTGTGTAAAACTTTCACTGAACGTACTGATAAAATATATTATCCACTCGTGTAAAACCTGCACTGAACGTGCTGATAAAATATATTATCCACTTGTGTAAAACCTGCACTGAACGTGCTGATAAAATATATTATCCACTTGTGTAAAACTTTCACTGAACGTACTGATAAAATACATTATCCACTTGTGTAAAACCTGCACTGAACGTGCTGATAAATATATTATCCACTTGTGTAAAACCTGCACTGAACGTGCTGATAAATATATTATCCACTTGTGTAAAACCTGCACTGAACGTACTGATAAAACATATTATCCACTTGTGTAAAACCCGCACTGAACGTGCTGATAAAAGATATTATCCACTTGTGTAAAACCTGCACTGAACGTGCTGATAAAATATATTATCCACTTGTGTAAAACCTGCACTGAACGTGCTGATAAAAGATATTATCCACTTGTGTAAAACCTGCACTGAATGTACTGATAAAAGATATTATCCACTTGTGTAAAACCTGCACTGAACGTGCTGATAAAATACATTATCCACTTGTGTAAAACCTGCACTGAACATGCTGATAAAATATATTATCCACTTGTGTAAAACCTGCACTGAACGTACTGATAAAATATATTATCCACTCGTGTAAAACCTGCACTGAACGTGCTGATAAAATATATTATCCACTTGTGTAAAACCTGCACTGAACGTACTGATAAAATATATTATCCACTTGTGTAAAACCTGCACTGAACGTACTGATAAAATATATTATCCACTTGTGTAAAACCTGCACTGAACGTACTGATAAAATACATTATCCACTTGTGTAAAACCTGCACTGAACGTACTGATAAAAGATATTATCCACTTGTGTAAAACCTGCACTGAACGTGCTGATAAAATACATTATCCACTTGTGTAAAACCTGCACTGAACGTGCTGATAAAATATATTATCCACTTGTGTAAAACCTGCACTGAACGTGCTGATAAAATATATTATCCACTTGTGTAAAACCTGCACTGAACGTGCTGATAAAAGATATTATCCACTTGTGTAAAACCTGCACTGAACGTGCTGATAAAATATATTATCCACTTGTGTAAAACCTGCACTGAACGTGCTGATTAAATACATTATCCACTTGTGTAAAACCTGCACTGAACGTGGTGATAAAATATATTATCCACTTGTGTAAAACCTGCACTGAACGTGCTGATAAAAGATATTATCCACTTGTGTAAAACCTGCACTGAACGTGCTGATAAAATATATTATCCACTTGTGTAAAACCTGCACTGAACGTGCTGATAAAATATATTATCCACTTGTGTAAAACCTGCACTGAACGTACTGATAAAATATATTATCCACTTGTGTAAAACCTGCACTGAACGTGCTGATAAAATATATTATCCACTTGTGTAAAACCTGCACTGAACGTGCTGATTAAATACATTATCCACTTGTGTAAAACCTGCACTGAACGTGCTGATAAAATATATTATCCACTTGTGTAAAACCTGCACTGAACGTGCTGATAAAATATATTATCCACTTGTGTAAAACCTGCACTGAACGTGCTGATAAAATATATTATCCACTTGTGTAAAACCTGCACTGAACGTGCTGATAAAATATATCATCCACTTGTGTAAAACCTGCACTGAACGTACTGATAAAATATATTATCCACTCGTGTAAAACCTGCACTGAACGTGCTGATAAAATACATTATCCACTTGTGTAAAACCTGCACTGAACGTGCTGATAAAATATATTATCCACTTGTGTAAAACCTGCACTGAACGTGCTGATAAAATATATTATCCACTTGTGTAAAACCTGCACTGAACGTGCTGATAAAATACATTATCCACTTGTGTAAAACCTGCACTGAACGTGCTAATAAAATATATTATCCACTTGTGTAAAACCTGCACTGAACGTACTGATAAATATATTATCCACTTGTGTAAAACCTGCACTGAACGTGCTGATAAAATATATTATCCACTTGTGTAAAACCCGCACTGAACGTGCTGATAAAAGATATTATCCACTTGTGTAAAACCTGCACTGAACGTGCTGATAAAATATATTATCCACTTGTGTAAAACCTGCACTGAACGTGCTGATAAAATATATTATCCACTTGTGTAAAACCTGCACTGAACGTGCTGATAAAATACATTATCCACTAGTGTAAAACCTGCACTGAACGTGCTGATAAAATATATTATCCACTTGTGTAAAACCTGCACTGAACGTGCTGATAAAATATATTATCCACTCGTGTAAAACCTGCACTGAACGTGCTGATAAAATATATTATCCACTTGTGTAAAACCTGCACTGAACGTGCTGATAAAATATATTATCCACTTGTGTAAAACCTGCACTGAACGTGCTGATAAAATACATTATCCACTAGTGTAAAACCTGCACTGAACATACTGATAAAATACATTATCCACTTGTGTAAAACCTGCACTGAACGTGCTGATAAAATAAATTATCCACTTGTGTAAAACCTGCACTGAACGTACTGATAAAATATATTATCCACTTGTGTAAAACCTGCACTGAACGTGCTGATAAAATACATTATCCACTTGTGTAAAACCTGCACTGAACGTGGTGATAAAATATATTATCCACTCGTGTAAAACCTGCACTGAACGTGCTGATAAAATATATTATCCACTCGTGTAAAACCTGCACTGAACGTGGTGATAAAAGATATTATCCACTTGTGTAAAACCTGCACTGAACGTACTGATAAAATATATTATCCACTTGTGTAAAACTTGCACTGAACGTGCTGATAAAATATATTATCCACTTGTGTAAAACCTGCACTGAACGTGCTGATAAAATATATTATCCACTTGTGTAAAACCTGCACTGAACGTGCTGATAAAAGATATTATCCACTTGTGTAAAACCTGCACTGAACGTACTGATAAAATATATTATCCACTTGTGTAAAACTTGCACTGAACGTGCTGATAAAATATATTATCCACTTGTGTAAAACCTGCACTGAACGTGCTGATAAAATATATTATCCACTTGTGTAAAACCTGCACTGAACGTGCTGATAAAAGATATTATCCACTTGTGTAAAACCTGCACTGAACGCGCTGATAAAATATATTATCCACTCGTGTAAAACCTGCACTGAACGTGCTGATAAAATATATTATCCACTTGTGTAAAACCTGAACTGAACGTGCTGATAAAATATATTATCCACTTGTGTAAAACCCGCACTGAACGTACTGATAAAATATATTATCCACTCGTGTAAAACCTGCACTGAACGTGCTGATAAAATATATTATCCACTTGTGTAAAACCTGCACTGAACGTGCTGATAAAATACATTATCCACTAGTGTA
The DNA here is from genome assembly GCA_037306005.1 of Rhinophrynus dorsalis. NCBI lineage: Eukaryota > Metazoa > Chordata > Amphibia > Anura > Rhinophrynidae > Rhinophrynus > Rhinophrynus dorsalis. The sequence goes on along the minus strand of CM074723.1, from coordinate 959,755 downwards.
AAACCTGCACTGAACGTACTGATAAAATATATTATCCACTTGTGTAAAACCCGCACTGAACGTACTGATAAAATATATTATCCACTTGTGTAAAACCTGCACTGAACGTGCTGATAAAATATATTATCCACTTGTGTAAAACCTGCACTGAACGTACTGATAAAATATATTATCCACTTGTGTAAAACCTGCACTGAACGTGCTGATAAAATACATTATCCACTTGTGTAAAACCTGCACTGAACGTGCTGATAAAATATATTATCCACTTGTGTAACACCTGCACTGAACGTACTGATAAAATATATTATCCACTTGTGTAAAACCCGCACTGAACGTACTGATAAAATATATTATCCACTTGTGTAAAACCCGCACTGAACGTACTGATAAAATATATTATCCACTTGTGTAAAACCTGCACTGAACGTGCTGATAAAATACATTATCCACTAGTGTAAAACCTGCACTGAACGTACTGATAAAATATATTATCCACTTGTGTAAAACCCGCACTGAACGTACTGATAAAATATATTATCCACTCGTGTAAAACCTGCACTGAACGTACTGATAAAATATATTATCCACTTGTGTAAAACCTGCACTGAACGTGCTGATAAAATACATTATCCACTTGTGTAAAACCTGCACTGAACGTGCTGATAAAATATATTATCCACTTGTGTAACACCTGCACTGAACGTACTGATAAAATATATTATCCACTTGTGTAAAACCCGCACTGAACGTACTGATAAAATATATTATCCACTTGTGTAAAACCCGCACTGAACGTACTGATAAAATATATTATCCACTCGTGTAAAACCTGCACTGAACGTACTGATGAAATATATTATCCACTTGTGTAAAACCTGCACTGAACGTACTGATAAAATACATTATCCACTCGTGTAAAACCCGCACTGAACGTGCTGATAAAATACATTATCCACTAGTGTAAAACCTGCACTGAACATACTGATAAAATACATTATCCACTAGTGTAAAACCTGCACTGAACATACTGATAAAATACATTATCCACTTGTGTAAAACCTGCACTGAACGTACTGATAAAATACATTATCCACTTGTGTAAAACCTGCACTGAACGTGCTGATAAAATACATTATCCACTAGTGTAAAACCTGCACTGAACATACTGATAAAATACATTATCCACTTGTGTAAAACCTGCACTGAACGTGCTGATAAAATATATTATCCACTTGTGTAAAACCTGCACTGAACGTGCTGATAAAATATATTATCCACTTGTGTAAAACCTGCACTGAACGTACTGATAAAATACATTATCCACTTGTGTAAAACCTGCACTGAACGTACTGATAAAATATATTATCCACTTGTGTAAAACCTGCACTGAACGTGCTGATAAAGTATATTATCCACTTGTGTAAAACCTGCACTGAACGTGCTGATAAAATATATTATCCACTTGTGTAAAACCTGCACTGAACATACTGATAAAATACATTATCCACTTGTGTAAAACCTGCACTGAACGTGCTGATAAAATAAATTATCCACTTGTGTAAAACCTGCACTGAACGTACTGATAAAATATATTATCCACTCGTGTAAAACCTGCACTGAACGTGCTGATAAAATATATTATCCACTCGTGTAAAACCTGCACTGAACGTGCTGATAAAATATATTATCCACTTGTGTAAAACCTGCACTGAACGTGCTGATAAAATATATTATCCACTTGTGTAAAACCTGCACTGAACGTGCTGATAAAATATATTATCCACTTGTGTAAAACCTGCACTGAACGTGCTGATAAAATATATTATCCACTTGTGTAAAACCTGCACTGAACGTACTGATAAAATATATTATCCACTTGTGTAAAACCTGCACTGAACGTACTGATAAAATATATTATCCACTCGTGTAAAACCTGCACTGAACGTACTGATAAAAGATATTATCCACTTGTGTAAAACCTGCACTGAACGTGCTGATAAAATATATTATCCACTTGTGTAAAACCTGCACTGAACGCGCTGATAAAATATATTATCCACTTGTGTAAAACCTGCACTGAACGTACTGATGAAATATATTATCCACTTGTGTAAAACCTGCACTGAACGTACTGATAAAATACATTATCCACTTGTGTAAAACCTGCACTGCACGTGCTGATAAAATATATTATCCACTTGTGTAAAACCTGCACTGAACGTACTGATAAAATATATTATCCACTCGTGTAAAACCTGCACTGAACGTACTGATGAAATATATTATCCACTTGTGTAAAACCTGCACTGAACGTACTGATAAAATACATTATCCACTTGTGTAAAACCTGCACTGAACGTGCTGATAAAATACATTATCCACTTGTGTAAAACCTGCACTGAACGTGCTGATAAAAGATATTATCCACTTGTGTAAAACCTGCACTGAACGTACTGATAAAATACATTATCCACTTGTGTAAAACCTGCACTGAACGTGCTGATAAAATATATTATCCACTCGTGTAAAACCTGCACTGAACGTACTGATAAAATACATTATCCACTTGTGTAAAACCTGCACTGAACGTCCTGATAAAATATATTATCCACTTGTGTAAAACCTGCACTGAACGTACTGATAAAATACATTATCCACTTGTGTAAAACCTGCACTGAACGTGCTGATAAAATATATTATCCACTCGTGTAAAACCTGCACTGAACGTACTGATAAAATACATTATCCACTTGTGTAAAACCTGCACTGAACGTCCTGATAAAACATATTATCCACTAGTGTAAAACCTGCACTGAACGTGCTGATAAAAGATATTATCCACTCGTGTAAAACCTGCACTGAACGTGCTGATAAAATATATTATCCACTTGTGTAAAACCTGCACTGAACGTGCTGATAAAATATATTATCCACTTGTGTAAAACCTGCACTGAACGTGCTGATAAAATATATTATCCACTTGTGTAAAACCTGCACTGAACGTCCTGATAAAATATATTATCCACTTGTGTAAAACCTGCACTGAACGTACTGATAAAATACATTATCCACTTGTGTAAAACCTGCACTGAACGTGCTGATAAAAGATATTATCCACTCGTGTAAAACCTGCACTGAACGTCCTGATAAAATATATTATCCACTTGTGTAAAACCTGCACTGAACGTACTGATAAAATATATTATCCACTAGTGTAAAACCTGCACTGAACGTGCTGATAAAAGATATTATCCACTTGTGTAAAACCTGCACTGAACGTGCTGATAAAATATATTATCCACTTGTGTAAAACCTGCACTGAACGTGCTGATAAAATATATTATCCACTTGTGTAAAACCTGCACTGAACGTCCTGATAAAATACATTATCCACTAGTGTAAAACCTGCACTGAACGTACTGATAAAATATATTATCCACTTGTGTAAAACCTGCACTGAACGTACTGATAAAATACATTATCCACTTGTGTAAAACCTGCACTGAACGTGCTGATAAATATATTATCCACTTGTGTAAAACCTGCACTGAACGTGCTGATAAAATATATTATCCACTTGTGTAAAACCTGCACTGAACGTGCTGATAAAATATATTATCCACTTGTGTAAAACCTGCACTGAACGTGCTGATAAAATATATTATCCACTTGTGTAAAACCTGCACTGAACGTGCTGATAAAATATATTATCCACTTGTGTAAAACCTGCACTGAACGTGCTGATAAAATATATTATCCACTCGTGTAAAACCTGCACTGAACGTACTGATAAAATATATTATCCACTCGTGTAAAACCTGCACTGAACGTGCTGATAAAAGATATTATCCACTTGTGTAAAACCTGCACTGAACGTACTGATAAAATACATTATCCACTTGTGTAAAACCTGCACTGAACGTGCTGATAAAATATATTATCCACTTGTGTAAAACCTGCACTGAACGTGCTGATAAAATATATTATCCACTTGTGTAAAACTTGCACTGAACGTGCTGATGAAATATATTATCCACTTGTGCAAAAACACGCTGGTAATTTGTAACACAGAACATTCTAGAGAAATATTTGGGGAATGGCAGGACAAATAAAGCAAATGGTGCAAGTTAACCCTTTGAATACCAAATGCAATGCATTGCATACCCCTCTGGCAGTCAGAGGGTTAAGCTCTGTTGATGTGTGACATGTGGTGCATATCGTGGCAGTAGATTTGGCTGTAGCCCTGTAATGGCTGGATTCTCATTTTGTCATATATATAGTTTTCTTGTAGTAAATGGATTTGTACCAAATTTGCAGTTTTGTGGGAGCTGGCACTGACCAATTTCAATATTGTTTATCAAAATGTCCAATAGGGAGAAGCATTTGAAAATCGTCTTTTAATGTATAACTCTTATTTGAACTACTATCAGTGGTAGTGTGAATGCTCCGCAGTAACCTGTATTTGTGTGTCTGTGCGTGCAATTGTTTATACATGGGAGTATGTGTTTGTGTGTGTGTATTCCTCTTTAAATATTTGTATGTGTTTATGTGTTTAATATAAAGTACATATGTGTGTGTGTGAGTGCGTATATATGGTGGAGGGTGGTTGTGTATCTCTGTGTGTATCTATAAACATATATATATATATGTATGTGTACGTTTTGTGTGTATCTATTTGTGTATTAATATGTTGGTGACTGGATGTGTAGCTGTGTGTTTGTGTGGGTGGGTCAGTATGTATATCTGTTTGTGTGTGTGTGTGTGTGTATTTGTGTGATTTTGTTTATATACCAGTGTGTATGTGTGAATAGCTATTTTTGTGTGTGTGTGCACACTGTCCCTCACCTCTCCCTGCCCTGTGACTGTATGAATTATTAATAGGCTTACGGAGCAAGTACATTGTTCTATTGAGAGCAGCACAATAGCGCAGGGAGCAGTGAAAGTGTGTCTGGTGTATCTTATTCACACAATACAATCAGGGAAAGCATCACTTAACACCTTGAATACCACACATGATTGAATTTGCCTTAACTCCTGAGAGACCAGGACTGTCATCTAATAATAATCATAATAACTGTCATCTAATAATGTCGTCAGCCTGAGACAGGTATCATAGGTCCTGAACTGATTATGACTGGGGTCAGCACGGCGCCAGGGTCCCATCACATTAAATATTACTGGACTCAGCAATACTCGTAATTTAGTCACAAATGCACAGAAAGCAAAATCTACAGCAACTAGAGAGAGGAGAACGTAACAATCCGCACTTTATTACTTACTCGTCAGCTATCAGTAAGGTAATGTCCTTGGTCACAATTACCTGAGATATGAGCTGTTGGTCAGTATTGTCTGGGGTGAGAATAGTTGGTCAGTTGTGTCTGGGATGTAATCTGTTGGTCAGTAGTAGCCTTCAATACAGTTCCTCAAAACAGGTTACTGTATAAATTAAAAGGCGTAAGTTTGGGGGGTGTTATCTGTACATGGATTGAGAACTGGTTAGAGAGAGTTGTTGTAAATGGAGAATTTTCAAGTTGGTCTAAAGATATAAGTGGGGTGCCACAGGGTTCAGTCCTGAGACCAATGGTTTTTAATTTGTTTATTAATGATCTAGAAGTGGGAATTGAAAGTAGCGTCTCAATCTTTGCTGATGACACTAAGCTATGTAAGGAAATACATACAGATCTGGATGTTTTTCCCTACAGAAGGATTTAGATAAACTGAGTGAATGGGCAGAAAAGTGGCAGATGTCATTTAATGTAGATCAGGGCCGGACTGGCCTACCGGGATACCGGGAAAATTCCCGGTAGGCCGCCGGCACTGAGCTTCCTGGGGCTGCTGGCTTAAATGAAAAATGTACCTTTGAAAACACTTGCCAGTCCGCGGCTGCGGACTGGCCCACGTAGAAATACTGGCCGACGGTCACTGGGGCCGGTCCGCCTCCAGTAGCTCACTCTGACTCAGAGACTGCAGTCTGCATTGTATAGGCAGACAGGCCGGGTGATGCGATGACATCATACACAGGCTACGCAGCGGCGTGACCAAGCGTACTACGTGCCTCTGTGCACCGTGCTACCCGCACTCAAGTTAAGCGGCAGAGAGAGGGGCAGAGGCAGGCAGCAGTGAGGACTGACACTGACCCAGGCCAGAGACCAGACGAGCTTCCTGAGCTGGAGCGCAAGGGAGCTGGAGGCAGCAGAGCCAGAGCGAGTCAGCTACAGCAGCAGACACCCACACATCACACTCAACTGTGCAGGCAAGAGGGGGAAGTGGGGAAAGTGGGAAGGCAGAAGGGAATTGGGGATGGGAATAGGGAAACCAGTCTGTTACAGCGGCCTAGTAGGCAAAAAAGGGGGAGAATGAGACAGTGACCTTCTAGGTGAGTCTAAGAGTACTAAGGCTTGAAGACTGTGTCTTATTAACTACTCTTTGACTAAAAAGTACTAGGACTATCAGTGGTTTTAGAAATTTGCTTGTTTTAAATAAAGGGATAAATAAAAGTTACATTTTAATTTGTTTTTAATGGTCTTTTTCCCCCTCAATTACCTCACATCAGTTTGATCTCACAATGTCATTCATATAGGAGAGAGATTGTGCTTGAGATCAATTATATTTGTAATCACATCAAACAAATAGAAAGAAAAATCTCATTAAAAGCACAAATCTCTCTCCTATATGAATGATATTGTGATATCAAACTGGTGTGAGGTAATTGAGGGGGAAAAAAGACCATTAAAAACAAATTAAAATGTAACTTTTATTTATCCCTTTATTTAAAACAAGAGAATGTCTAAAACCACTGATAGTCCCAGTACTTTTTAGTTAAAGACTAGTTAATAAGACACAGTCTTAAAGCCTCAGTACTCTAAGAGTACACAAGAAAAAAATGCTATTATGCTATGGGGCTGGTGTAATGACGCAATGTTATGGGGCTGGTCAGCAACTTTTTCCAGGGCTGGTTTTTATTCCCAGTCCGGCCCTGATGTAGATAAATGTAAGGTTATGCATTTGGGCTGTAGAAACAAACTTGCTACATATACTCTAAATGCGAAACAACTTGGGAAATCCTCATTAGAGAAAGATTTAGGAGAACTGATAGACAATAGACTTCACAGCAGTGTGCAGAGTCACTCACCTGCTGCAAGAGCAAATAGGTTACTAGCCTGCATAAAAAGAGGTGTAGAAGCAAGGGATGCTAATATTATCCTACCTCTGTATAAATCCTTGGTTATGCCTCATCTAGAATATGGAGTACAGTTTTGGGCGCCGGTTCTTAAAAAAGACATTACTGAACTGGAAAAGGTGCAGAGACGTGCAACAAAACTGATAAAGGGATTGGAGGATCTAAGTTATAAACAAACTGGGTTTGTTTACATTAGAAAAGAGACGTCTAAGGGGTGATATGATTACCATTTACACTTATATTAGAGAAGAGACATGTAAGGGGTGATATGATACCATTTACACTTATATTAGAGAAGAGACATGTAAGGGGTGATATGATACCATTTACACTTATATTAGAGAAGAGACGTGTAAGGGATGATATGATACCATTTACACTTATATTAGAGAAGAGACGTGTAAGGGGTGATATGATTACCATTTACACTTACATTAGAGAAGAGACGTGTAAGGGGTGATATGATACCATTTACACTTATATTAGAGAAGAGACGTGTAAGGGGTGATATGATTACCATTTACACATATATTAGAGAGGAGACGTGTAAGGGGTGATATGATTTCCATTTACACTTATATTAGATAAGAGACGTGTAAGGGGTGATATGATTACCATTTACACATATATTAGAGAAGAGAGGTGTAAGGGGTGATATGATTACCATTTACACTTATATTAGAGAAGAGAGGTGTAAGGGGTGATATGATTACCATTTACACTTATATTAGAGAAGAGATGTCTAAGGGGTGATATGATTACCATTTACACTTATATTAGAGAAGAGATGTCTAAGGGGTGATATGATTACCATTTACACTTATATTAGATAAGAGACGTGTAAGGGGTGATATGATTACCATTTACACATATATTAGAGAAGAGATGTGTAAGGGGTGATATGATTACCATTTACACTTATATTAGAGAAGAGAGGTGTAAGGGGTGATATGATTACCATTTACACTTATATTAGAGAAGAGACGTGTAAGGGGGGATATGATTACCATTTACACTTATATTAGAGAAGAGATGTGTAAGGGGTGATATGATTACCATTTACACTTATATTAGAGAAGAGACGTGTAAGGGGTGATATGATTACCATTTACACTTATATTAGAGAAGAGACGTCTAAGGGGTGATATGATGACCATTTACATATACATTCACGGTCAATACAAAGAACTATCCAATGAATTATTTATGCAAAGAGCTGAGCTAAGAACAAGAGGTTATCCATTAAGACTAAAGAAAAGGCTATTTAGACTAAAACAAAGGCAGGGGTTATTTACAGTAAGGGCAGTAAAGCTATGGAATTCTTTGCCTTGGGATACTGTACTTGCAGATATTGTAACTTCTTTCAAAAATGCAATGGATGCCTAGCTAACACAGAAAATGATTGGAAATTGTGACAGTTGAGTACAATGCAGATAGGTTGTTGATCCAGGGAAATATCTGACTGCCATTTGGAAATTACGTCAATGGTTTTTTTTTTGCCTTCCTCTGGATCAACAGGGGTGACACATGTCTTTTCAACTATGTTACTGTGTTACTATGACCTGTTGGCCAGTAGTGTTTGGGATGTAAATTTTACTCATTATTGTCTTGGATATGAGCTGATGGTCGGTAGATTATGGGAAGTGAGCTGTTGTTCCATTAGTGTCTAGGATACGATCTGTTGATTGGTGTTGTGTCAGATATGATCTGTTGGTCAGTATTGTCTGGGATGTGATCTGTCGGTCAGTGTTGTGTCGGATATTATCTGTCAGTCAGTGTTGTGTCGGATATGAGCTGTCGGTCAGTGTTGTGTCAGATATGAGCTGTCAGTCAGTGTTGCATCGGATGTGATCTGTCAGTCAGTGTTGCGTCGGATATGAGCTATCGGTCAGTGTTGCGTCAGATATTAGCTGTCGGTCAGTGTTGTGTTAGAAATGAGCTGTCGGTCAGTGTTGTGTCAGATATGAGCTGTCAGTCAGTGTTGCATCGGATGTGATCTGTCAGTCAGTGTTGCGTCGGATATGAGCTATCGGTCAGTGTTGCGTCAGATATTAGCTGTCGGTCAGTGTTGTGTTAGAAATGAGCTGTCGGTCAGTGTTGCCTTGGATGGGATCTGTCGGTCAGTGTTGTGTCGGATATGAGTTGTCGGTCAGTGTTGCGTCGGATGTGATCTGTCGATCAGTGTTGCCTCGGATATGAGCTATCGGTGAGCGTTGTGTCTGATGTGATCTGTCGGTCAGTGTTGTATCCAATATGAGCTATCGGTCAGTGTTGTGTCGGATAGATCTGCAGATTGTTCTCTATCTCTACACTAATCTATTAACACATTATTCTCCTTTACACTTTCAGTGAACTTCCCCATCTCTGTCTGACCCACCTTGCACACAGATGGACAATGTGAGTCCCTCCGGCTAGTACCAGAAAGCAGCTCTCGTATCCCTGCTGGAGAATGAAGGGAGTTGTAGTCTGGTAGCAGCGTCATGGCCTCACGTTGTCCACCACTGACCTCGCACTATGTCCACCGGACCAGGGTTAGAATGGGGGGTAGAAGGGACCCAGGTGCCACCTGTCTGTAGACCTCTGTCCTCTCGGTTCTCACCGCTTTCTTCTTGAGCTCTTTGTGTTCCACTGCTGGACACTGCGGACGCTGGACTCTGGGGATGCTGGATACTGGGGCAATTGGACGCTGAACTCGCTCCTTCTTTTTGGAAGGATTTTTATGTTTTTTCTGCTGGAGGTAAAGAGATTAAAATGGTGTCAAATGGGGGCAGAAAACAATTATTTTTACACTATCTTCCCACAATATCCAAAACTGAAATGAGAAAAATATTGTGCTTGGGGTAAATGTGGCCCCTACTGATGTACATCGAGGGAACGATCACTTATGACTTTCCTTCAGAGGGAGAATACTGCATTTTATCACGTACCATAACACTGACACCATGTATCACAGCTCAACACTGATCCAATGGATCACACTGCAAACACTAATACAGTTCCACTCTGACACAATATTTTTCAATACACTGATGCAATGTACCACATAGCACAACATCTATACAGTATAACAGTCAGCATAACACTGATACAATGTATCACAAAGCAAAACACTGATGCTGTGGGCCAGAAAGCACAGCACTGGTGTAACATGTCACAAAGCTTACCACTTATAGACTGCATCTGAAAACTGGACACTGATACAATGTATCACACAGCACAACACTAATTCAAGATTTCACACTAATAATAGTATAACTTTCATTATGTTAAAAACATAATAACATAATATCTCTTAAAGGCATAGTAATGTTTCATAATAAAAGTAGCTCTAATTAATCATCATAGTATTTGTGCCATGGAGAGTGTTATTTCAATTCTGTCAGAGTTGTAGTACAAGAGTAATTCAATGACAAAGTGTCCCCCTCTCGCCCCTTTTACTGATGTAACACTGCTCAGCCAGATCAGAAGGGAGGTGCCCAGGTAGATTGCAGAGAGGGACAATCTTCAATTAAGATAAGGGAAAAACCTGAAAAACTTGTCAAGGAGGGCAGGGCTTTCATTGTTCTCATAGGAAGAAGATTGTCCCCTGCTGTTATCTGTCTGGTCTATGGACTGGATTCCACATCTGAGAAGAGATGGCTTACACTAGGTAAAAGGGGGGCAGGGCTTTCATTGTTCTGATAGGAAGAAGATTGTCCCCTGCTGTTATCTGTCTGGTCTATAGACTGGATTCCACATCTGAGAAGAGATGGCTTACACTAGGTAAAAGGAGGGCAGGGCTTTCATTGTTCTCATAGGAAGAAGATTGTCCCCTGCTGTTATCTGTCTGGTCTATGGACTGGATTCCACATCTGAGAAGAGATGGCTTACACTAGGTAAAAGGGGCGGGAGGGGAAACTTTGCTTGTGAATATCTCTCAAACCATAAAGGTTTGAGAGATAAGACTTATATCGTTCTTCCTGTTTTTTTAATGCCTACAAAATAAAATAAAGATAAAACGAAGTATTACTATCCCTTTAAATAGAGCATCGACATATATTGAATCACAAAAGTCTATAAAATCAACTGATGGTAATTGCGACATGACAATATAGTGAAACATCTCTCCAAAAACAGTATAAATTTACCAATCTAATAAAATTCAAGTGCAAAATCAAAGTGCGTGTGAAAAACACAAAAAGGTAAAAGGGGAAATAATGATCAAAGTAAATACAAAATAGCCATCAGTACAACGAAACACGAATCCATCACTGAGCCCTCCGGAGTGACCTCCCAACGCCTGTCGCCTGTTCAGAGTTCGTCAGAAATCATCTAAAACTACCTATCAGGCCAGACTTGGAAAGAAATAATGAATAACAATAATATTAACTGTTTGAGTGCCACAGGGGTGTGCAAACGTATTGCAAAGCAATGCATTTCAAATCCCTGTGGAGCTCAAATGGGTAATAACTAAAATACAATAATAGACAAACGTTAGGACAGCGGGTGATGGATCACTGGACCCATGATTCCTAGTGTTAGTCCTCAGTGCTTCCTGTCAGGTTCAGGATCTCCCTGCTTGATCCCTGGTGAGCATTGTGTCACTGTGATTTACCTCCCTGTGTTTAATATCCTGTAACCTGACCTGTCAGTGAGTCCTGGGTACTGAATCTGAGGGTCACTGGTCACTCAAATGAGCAAAACTGGGAAATTCGGGGTTTCTTCTCTGTCAACATTCATCTGTATTTTGCAAATAACATCTACTCTCTAATGTTATTAAAGGAGCAGTAAGCTTTTTTTATGAAAAAAAATATATATTGTAGGGATTTTCCTATTGAGTAAAACAAGGGTACTCCCACTGCGGAGAGATTTATATTTCCAGAGTTATTACAGTTTAAACCCATGTTTTTTTACATTAGCAGTGCCCTCTAGTGGTCAAATCCTAATTAGATTTCCTGTTAGATTCTAATGGAGAGGAAAGTCAGAAAAGTCAGAGACATATAGTTCTCCATAGAATGTGATAGAAACTGCCTGTCACTTCCTGTCAGTTAGAACAATCAGGAAGTAAACACAGTAAATTCACTTCCTGTCAGTTAGAACTACCAGGTAGTAAACACAGTAAATTCACTTCCTGTCAGTTAGAACTATCAGGAAATAAACAGTAAATTCACTTCCTGTCAGTTAGAGCTATCAGGAAGTAAACAGTAAATTCACTTCCTGTCAGTTAGAACTATCAGGAAGTAAACACAGTAAATTCACTTCCTGTCAGAACTATCAGGAAGTAAACACAGTAAATTCACTTCCTGTCAGTTAGAACTATCAGGAAGTAATCACAGTAAATTCACTTCCTGATTATTTAAACTGATATAATTTTTTAATAAAACATCTGACAGCGGTGAAAGTGACCTTGTTTTGTTCAGCAGGAAAAGTTCTATAAAATATGTGTTTTCATAAAAAAAGTTTACTGCTCCTTTAATGTATTTATTTTTGTCATGTGTGATGTCATGACTTTGCATATGATGTCATCAACAAATCACAAGGGGAAACAGAGTTAATAGTCACAGAGCGTTAACCCTAAGTCTCCAAATTTTGTTAGTTTGAGTGAGAAGCCTAATGCTGACTTTATTTTAACTTTGTTTACATAGTTGCTGAGGTTGAATAAAGGCAGATCTCCACTGCTGATCCACAGGAGGCAAACAAAACCTCACTGAGGCCATTTCCAATTATGTCCCATGTGGGTTAAATATGCCTTCCTCATTGCAAAAGGCAATTGGACATCAAGCTGGATCAACATCTCCATAGAAACAATTATAATCCTATATAATAATTCGCTAAGTTGTGTGTAATGCCCGACATGCGCAGTAGACACTGCTGCGCGTGGTGCAGTCATGCGCAATAGAGACTGCCCGCGCTGCGGCTCATAAAGAGCTGGGCGCTCCGAAGGAGCGTCCAGCTCTGTATCAGCAGTGGTGCGGCAGTCTCTGCTGCGCCTGACTGCCCTGCGTCCGGCTGCCAGAGGCACTGTGGCCCGTGTAACGGGCTGTTCAACTAGTTGTCTATATTACAGTGTGCTACAAAGGAGTCCAGTACTTGTTTGTCAGCATGTACCAGTTTATCTGCCAACACAGCCTCTGCAGGTAAAGAATTCCCTAACTTACTGTCCTTACTTTAACCCCTTAGTGGCCGTCACTTAACGCCCGTCTAACATTTTTTTTTTTTTTCAGAAGAATCCGGAGTCCCCGAACGGCGTGCAGCCGCGCGGGGATCCGGATTTCCATGTACGTCCTCTGTCACTAAGTGACAGCCACAGAGGACGTACATGTACGTCCATTGTCGCTAAGGGGTTAAAATTCCCTTGTCTATGTTGCAGTCAAAATCTTTTTTCCACTTAACTTAATGGATGTCCCCTTGTTCTTTTGTAGCTCTTTGGACAAAGATTTCCCCAGACAGTTATTTGTATTTTATTGGATTGGTAAGAATGGACACACAGAGCACATGAGGAACCTAGTAGGCCGCTGCAGCGATTTTCACAGGAGTAGGCGGGGAACTTGGGTTCACCCCTGTCCACGCCTGTGAAAATCGCAATCCTTGATTTGCTGCATGTGGCCGGTTTTCACCCCCACACCGCCCCGGGGCAAGGCAGGCAGCAAACCAGAAACCACTTGGAATTTTGTATATATAAATAGTAATCATGTCCCCTTAGATGTGTCTTATATAGTGTATTCCAACCCAGTTCGGCTAGTCTCTCTTTATAACTCAGATCCTCCAATCCCTTTATCTGTTTTGTTGCACGTCTCTGCACTTTTTCCAGTTCAATAATGCATTTTTTAACCCCTTAATGACCCATGACGTAGGATCCATGACGGTCATGGCACGTCATGGGTTAAACAATAGCAGCGCACCTCTGTGCACGCTGCTATCATTCATTGCAGGCTGAAACTGAGCTCTCTGGTACCGGAGTGTTCAGTCACAGTGCTTGTCACTTGTGCAGGTTCATGTGATCGCTGTAGATACAATCACATGTACCGGCATTTTGAATGAATGAGGCAGTGTGCTTTACACTCTGCCTCTGTGTCTTCCCTTTGCCCTGTTGTCCCTTACAATCAAAGTAAGAAAGCGAGAAGCAGAGAGGAGACACCTAGTGGTAAAAAAATGCAGCAGCTGGGGGAGACATGTAATACATTATACATACCGCCAATCCTCATCAATAAAAAAGTGCCAAAACACTGAGGTAAAGAGGGACATGGGGATTTTCACTCAGGGGGGACAGTGACCACTTAAAACTGTCCAGTTTGTAGGTATGACTGACCGGTCATACCTTTCATGCAGTCTCCATAGAAATTTAACCCATTCTGCCCAAATGATCCCAAGAGAAAAAAATGTGTGTTTTTTTTTAAATTTTTTTACCGTTTTCTTTAATTTTACAAAAATAAACAGTGGGTTATCCATATAAGTATAGTATCAAAAGAAAGCCCTATTTGTGCATATAAATTATGTGGATGGAATAAAAGCCTTAGAAGGAAAACACTGTTGAATAAAGACATAGTCAAAAAGGTCAGAATTGCTCCAGTCCTTAACCCCTTAAGGACCCATGACTGTCCTGGACCGTCATGGAATTCCGGGCTCCCTGCGCGGCTGCACACCTTTCGGGGAGTCTGGAATCGGTCATATGTACAGACATCAGGTACTGGACCCACCAGCCAGATCAGTGACCATATATACAGACATCAGATACTGGACCCACCAGCCGGATCAGTGACCATATATACAGAGATCAGATACTGGACCCACCAGCCGGATCAGTGACCATATATACAGACATCAGATACTGGACCCACCAGCCGGATCAGTGACCATATATACAGACATCAGATACTGGACCCACCAGCCAGATCAGTGGCCATATGTACAGACATCGGGTACTGGACCCACCAGCCAGATCAGTGACCATATGTACAGACATCAGATACTGGACCCATCAGCCAGATCAGCGGTCATATGTACAGACATCAGGTACTGGACCCATCAGCCGGATCAGTGATCATATATACAGACATCGGGTACTGGACCCACCAGCCAGATCAGTGACCATATATACAGACATCGGGTACTGGACCCACCAGCCGGATCAGTGACCATATGTACAGACATCAGATACTGGACCCATCAGCCAGATCAGTGACCATATATACAGACATCAGATACTGGACCCACCAGCCGGATCAGTGACCATATATACAGACATCAGATACTGGACCCACCAGCCAGATCAGTGACCATATATACAGACATCAGATACTGGACCCACCAGCCAGATCAGTGGCCATATGTACAGACATCGGGTACTGGACCCACCAGCCAGATCAGTGACCATATGTACAGACATCAGATACTGGACCCATCAGCCAGATCAGCGGTCATATGTACAGACATCAGGTACTGGACCCATCAGCCGGATCAGTGGTCATATATACAGACATCGGGTACTGGACCCACCAGCCAGATCAGTGACCATATGTACAGACATCAGATACTGGACCCTTCAGCCAGATCAGCGGTCATATGTACAGACATCAGGTACTGGACCCATCAGCCGGATCAGTGACCATATGTACAGACATCAGGTACTGGACCCACCAGCCAGATCAGTGACCATATGTACAGACATCAGATACTGGACCCATCAGCCAGATCAGCGGTCATATGTACAGACATCAGGTACTGGACCCATCAGCCGGATCAGTGGTCATATATACAGACATCGGGTACTGGACCCACCAGCTGGATCAGCGGCCATATGTACAGACATCAGGTACTGGACCCATCAGCCGGATCAGTGGTCATATGTACAGACATCAGGTACTGGACCCACCAGCCAGATCAGTGACCATATGTACAGACATCAGGTACTGGACCCACCAGCCAGATCAGTGGTCATATGTACAGACATCGGGTACTGGACCCACCAGCCAGATCAGCAGTCATATGTACAGACATCAGGTACTGGACCCACCAGCCGGATCAGCGGTCATATGTACAGACATCAGATACTGGACCCATCAGCCAGATCAGCGGTCATATGTACAGACATCGGGTACTGGACCCATCAGCCGGATCAGTGGTCATATATACAGACATCGGGTACTGGACCCACCAGCTGGATCAGCGGCCATATGTACAGACATCAGGTACTGGACCCACCAGCCAGATCAGTGACCATATGTACAGACATCAGGTACTGGACCCACCAGCCGGATCAGCGGTCATATATACAGACATCAGGTACTGGACCCACCAGCCGGATCAGTGACCATATGTACAGACATCGGGTACTAGACCCACCAGCCAGATCAGTGACCATATGTACAGACATCGGGTACTGGACCCACCAGCCGGATCAGCAGTCATATGTACAGACATCAGGTACTGGACCCACCAGCCGGATCAGTGGTCATATGTACAGACATCGGGTACTGGACCCACCAGCCGGATCAGTGGTCATATGTACAGACATCGGGTACTGGACCCACCAGCCAGATCAGTGACCATATGTACAGACATCAGATACTGGACCCACCAGCCGGATCAGTGACCATATGTACAGACATCAGATACTGGACCCACCAGCCGGATCAGTGACCATATGTACAGACATCAGATACTGGACCCACCAGCCGGATCAGTGGTCATATGTACAGACATCAGGTACTGGACCCATCAGCCGGATCAGTGACCATATGTACAGACATCAGATACTGGACCCACCAGCCGGATCAGTGACCATATGTACAGACATCAGATACTGGACCCACCAGCCGGATCAGTGACCATATGTACAGACATCAGGTACTGGACCCACCAGCCGGATCAGTGACCATATGTACAGACATCAGATACTGGACCCATCAGCCAGATCAGTGACCATATGTACAGACATCAGATACTGGACCCATCAGCCAGATCAGTGACCATATGTACAGACATCAGGTACTGGACCCACCAGCTGGATCAGTGGTCATATGTACAGACATCAGGTACTGGACCCATCAGCCGGATCAGTGACCATATGTACAGACATCAGGTACTGGACCCACCAGCCGGATCAGTGGTCATATGTACAGACATCAGGTACTGGACCCACCAGCCAGATCAGTGACCATATGTACAGACATCAGATACTGGACCCACCAGCCGGATCAGTGACCATATGTACAGACATCAGATACTGGACCCACCAGCCGGATCAGTGACCATATGTACAGACATCAGGTACTGGACCCACCAGCCGGATCAGTGACCATATGTACAGACATCAGATACTGGACCCATCAGCCAGATCAGTGACCATATGTACAGACATCAGATACTGGACCCATCAGCCAGATCAGTGACCATATGTACAGACATCAGGTACTGGACCCACCAGCTGGATCAGTGGTCATATGTACAGACATCAGGTACTGGACCCACCAGCCGGATCAGCGGCCATATGTACAGACATCAGGTACTGGACCCACCAGCCGGATCAGTGACCATATGTACAGACATCAGGTACTGGACCCACCAGCCGGATCAGTGGCCATATGTACAGACATCAGATACTGGACCCACCAGCCGGATCAGTGGTCATATGTACAGACATCAGGTACTGGACCCACCAGCCGGATCAGTGGTCATATGTACAGACATCGGGTACTGGACCCACCAGCCGGATCAGTGGTCATATGTACAGACATCAGGTACTGGACCCACCAGCCGGATCAGTGGTCATATGTACAGACATCAGGTACTGGACCCACCAGCCAGATCAGCGGTCATATGTACAGACATCAGATACTGGACCCACCAGCCGGATCAGTGGTCATATGTACAGACATCAGGTACTGGACCCACCAGCCGGATCAGTGGTCATATGTACAGACATCAGGTACTGGACCCACCAGCCGGATCAGTGATGATATGTACAGACATCAGGTACTGGACCCATCAGCCGGATCAGCGGCCATATGTACAGACATCAGGTACTGGACCCACCAGCCGGATCAGTGATCATATGTACAGACATCAGATACTGGACCCATCAGCTGGATCAGTGGCCATATGTACAGACATCAGGTACTGGACCCACCAGCCGGATCAGCGGTCATATGTACAGACATCAGATACTGGACCCACCAGCCGGATCAGTGACCATATGTACAGACATCAGATACTGGACCCATCAGCCGGATCAGTGGTCATATGTACAGACATCAGGTACTGGACCCACCAGCCGGATCAGCGGTCATATGTACAGACATCAGGTACTGGACCCACCAGCCGGATCAGTGGTCATATGTACAGACATCAGGTACTGGACCCATCAGCCGGATCAGTGGTCATATGTACAGACATCAGGTACTGGACCCACCAGCCGGATCAGTGGTCATATGTACAGACATCAGGTACTGGACCCACCAGCCGGATCAGCGGTCATATGTACAGACATCAGGTACTGGACCCACCAGCCGGATCAGTGGTCATATGTACAGACATCAGGTACTGGACCCATCAGCCGGATCAGTGGTCATATGTACAGACATCAGGTACTGGACCCATCAGCCGGATCAGTGGTCATATGTACAGACATCAGGTACTGGACCCATCAGCCGGATCAGTGGTCATATGTACAGACATCAGATACTGGACCCATCAGCCGGATCAGTGGCCATATATACAGACATCAGGTACTGGACCCACCAGCCGGATCAGTGACCATATGTACAGACATCAGGTACTGGACCCATCAGCCGGATCAGTGACCATATGTACAGACATCAGATACTGGACCCACCAGCCGGATCAGTGGCCATATGTACAGACATCAGGTACTGGACCCATCAGCCGGATCAGTGGTCATATGTACAGATATCAGATACTGGACCCATCAGCCGGATCAGTGGCCATATGTACAGACATCAGGTACTGGACCCATCAGCCGGATCAGTGACCATATGTACAGACATCAGATACTGGACCCATCAGCCGGATCAGTGACCATATGTACAGACATCAGATACTGGACCCATCAGCCGGATCAGTGGCCATATGTACAGACATCAGGTACTGGACCCATCAGCCGGATCAGTGACCATATGTACAGACATCAGGTACTGGACCCACCAGCCGTATCAGTGGCCATATGTACAGACATCAGGTACTGGACCCACCAGCCGGATCAGTGACCATATGTACAGACATCAGGTACTGGACCCATCAGCCGGATCAGTGGCCATATGTACAGACATCAGGTACTGGACCCATCAGCCGGATCAGTGACCATATGTACAGACATCAGGTACTGGACCCATCAGCCGGATCAGTGATCATATGTACAGACATCAGATACTGGACCCACCAGCCGGATCAGTGACCATATGTACAGACATCAGATACTGGACCCATCAGCTGGATCAGTGGTCATATGTACAGACATCAGGTACTGGACCCACCAGCCGGATCAGTGGTCATATGTACAGACATCAGGTACTGGACCCACCAGCCGGATCAGTGGTCATATGTACAGACATCAGATACTGGACCCATCAGCCGGATCAGTGGTCATATGTACAGACATCAGATACTGGACCCATCAGCCGGATCAGTGGCCATATGTACAGACATCAGGTACTGGACCCATCAGCCGGATCAGTGGTCATATGTACAGACATCAGATACTGGACCCATCAGCCGGATCAGTGGCCATATGTACAGACATCAGGTACTGGACCCACCAGCCAGATCAGTGGTCATATGTACAGACATCAGGTACTGGACCCATCAGCCAGATCAGTGACCATATGTACAGACATCAGGTACTGGACCCATCAGCCAGATCAGTGACCATATGTACAGACATCAGATACTGGACCCATCAGCCGGATCAGTGGTCATATGTACAGACATCAGATACTGGACCCACCAGCCGGATCAGTGACCATATGTACAGACATCAGATACTGGACCCACCAGCCGGATCAGTGGCCATATGTACAGACATCGGGTACTGGACCCACCAGCCGGATCAGTGGCCATATGTACAGACATCAGATACTGGACCCATCAGCCAGATCAGTGGTCATATGTACAGACATCAGGTACTGGACCCACCAGCCAGATCAGTGGTCATATGTACAGACATCAGGTACTGGACCCATCAGCCAGATCAGTGACCATATGTACAGACATCGGGTACTGGACCCACCAGCCAGATCAGTGACCATATGTACAGACATCAGATACTGGACCCATCAGCCGGATCAGTGGTCATATGTACAGACATCAGGTACTGGACCCACCAGCCGGATCAGTGGTCATATGTACAGACATCAGATACTGGACCCATCAGCCAGATCAGTGGTCATATGTACAGACATCAGATACTGGACCCACCAGCCGGATCAGTGGTCATATGTACAGACATCAGGTACTGGACCCATCAGCCGGATCAGTGGTCATATGTACAGACATCAGATACTGGACCCATCAGCCGGATCAGTGGTCATATGTACAGACATCAGATACTGGACCCATCAGCCGGATCAGTGGTCATATATACAGACATCAGGTACTGGACCCACCAGCCGGATCAGTGGTCATATGTACAGACATCAGATACTGGACCCATCAGCCAGATCAGTGGTCATATGTACAGACATCAGATACTGGACCCATCAGCCGGATCAGTGGTCATATGTACAGACATCAGATACTGGACCCACCAGCCGGATCAGTGACCATATATACAGACATCAGGTACTGGACCCACCAGCCGGATCAGTGGCCATATGTACAGACATCGGGTACTGGACCCACCAGCCGGATCAGTGGTCATATGTACAGACATCAGATACTGGACCCATCAGCCGGATCAGTGGTCATATGTACAGACATCAGATACTGGACCCACCAGCCGGATCAGTGGTCATATGTACAGACATCAGATACTGGACCCATCAGCCGGATCAGTGACCATATGTACAGACATCGGGTACTGGACCCACCAGCCGGATCAGTGGCCATATGTACAGACATCGGGTACTGGACCCACCAGCCGGATCAGTGGTCATATGTACAGACATCGGGTACTGGACCCACCAGCCGGATCAGTGGCCATATGTACAGATATCAGGTACTGGACCCACCAGCCGGATCAGTGGTCATATGTACAGACATCGGGTACTGGACCCATCAGCCGGATCAGTGGCCATATGTACAGACATCAGATACTGGACCCACCAGCCGGATCAGTGACCATATGTACAGACATCAGATACTGGACCCATCAGCCGGATCAGTGACCATATGTACAGACATCAGGTACTGGACCCATCAGCCGGATCAGCGGCCATATGTACAGACATCAGATACTGGACCCACCAGCCGGATCAGTGACCATATGTACAGACATCAGATACTGGACCCATCAGCCGGATCAGCGGTCATATGTACAGACATCAGATACTGGACCCACCAGCCGGATCAGTGACCATATGTACAGACATCGGGTACTGGACCCATCAGCCGGATCAGCGGCCATATGTACAGACATCAGATACTGGACCCACCAGCCGGATCAGTGACCATATGTACAGACATCAGATACTGGACCCATCAGCCGGATCAGCGGTCATATGTACAGACATCAGATACTGGACCCACCAGCCGGATCAGTGACCATATGTACAGACATCGGGTACTGGACCCACCAGCCGGATCAGTGACCATATGTACAGACATCAGGTACTGGACCCACCAGCCGGATCAGTGACCATATGTACAGACATCAGGTACTGGACCCATCAGCCGGATCAGTGACCATATGTACAGACATCAGGTACTGGACCCACCAGCCGGATCAGTGACCATATGTACAGACATCAGGTACTGGACCCATCAGCCGGATCAGCGGTCATATGTACAGACATCAGGTACTGGACCCATCAGCCGGATCAGTGGTCATATGTACAGACATCAGGTACTGGACCCACCAGCCGGATCAGTGACCATATGTACAGACATCAGGTACTGGACCCACCAGCCGGATCAGTGACCATATGTACAGACATCAGGTACTGGACCCATCAGCCGGATCAGCGGTCATATGTACAGACATCAGGTACTGGACCCACCAGCCGGATCAGTGACCATATGTACAGACATCAGGTACTGGACCCATCAGCCGGATCAGTGGTCATATGTACAGACATCAGGTACTGGACCCACCAGCCGGATCAGTGACCATATGTACAGACATCAGGTACTGGACCCATCAGCCGGATCAGTGGTCATATGTACAGACATCAGGTACTGGACCCACCAGCCGGATCAGTGACCATATGTACAGACGTCAGATACTGGACCCATCAGCCGGATCAGTGGTCATATGTACAGACATCAGGTACTGGACCCACCAGCCGGATCAGTGACCATATGTACAGACATCAGGTACTGGACCCACCAGCCGGATCAGCGGTCATATGTACAGACATCAGATACTGGACCCACCAGCCGGATCAGTGGCCATATGTACAGACATCAGATACTGGACCCATCAGCCGGATCAGTGGTCATATGTACAGACATCAGATACTGGACCCATCAGCCGGATCAGTGACCATATGTACAGACATCAGGTACTGGACCCATCAGCTGGATCAGTGGTCATATGTACAGACATCAGGTACTGGACCCATCAGCCAGATCAGTGGTCATATGTACAGACATCAGGTACTGGACCCACCAGCCGGATCAGTGATCATATGTACAGACATCAGGTACTGGACCCATCAGCCGGATCAGTGACCATATGTACAGACATCAGATACTGGACCCATCAGCTGGATCAGTGGTCATATGTACAGACATCAGGTACTGGACCCATCAGCCAGATCAGTGGCCATATGTACAGACATCAGGTACTGGACCCACCAGCCGGATCAGTGATCATATGTACAGACATCAGGTACTGGACCCACCAGCCGGATCAGCGGTCATATGTACAGACATCAGATACTGGACCCATCAGCCGGATCAGTGATCATATGTACAGACATCAGATACTGGACCCATCAGCCGGATCAGTGACCATATGTACAGACATCAGGTACTGGACCCATCAGCTGGATCAGTGGTCATATGTACAGACATCAGGTACTGGACCCATCAGCCAGATCAGTGGTCATATGTACAGACATCAGGTACTGGACCCACCAGCCGGATCAGTGATCATATGTACAGACATCAGATACTGGACCCATCAGCCGGATCAGTGATCATATGTACAGACATCAGGTACTGGACCCACCAGCCGGATCAGTGATCATATGTACAGACATCAGGTACTGGACCCACCAGCCGGATCAGCGGTCATATGTACAGACATCAGGTACTGGACCCATCAGCCGGATCAGTGGTCATATGTACAGACATCGGGTACTGGACCCATCAGCCGGATCAGTGACCATATGTACAGACATCAGGTACTGGACCCATCAGCCAGATCAGTGACCATATGTACAGACATCAGATACTGGACCCATCAGCCGGATCAGTGACCATATGTACAGACATCAGGTACTGGACCCACCAGCCGGATCAGTGACCATATGTACAGACATCAGGTACTGGACCCATCAGCCGGATCAGTGGCCATATGTACAGACATCAGGTACTGGACCCATCAGCCGGATCAGTGGTCATATGTACAGACATCAGGTACTGGACCCACCAGCCGGATCAGTGACCATATGTACAGACATCAGGTACTGGACCCACCAGCCGGATCAGTGGCCATATGTACAGACATCAGGTACTGGACCCACCAGCCGGATCAGTGGTCATATGTACAGACATCAGATACTGGACCCATCAGCCGGATCAGTGATATGTACAGACATCAGATACTGGACCCACCAGCCGGATCAGTGACCATATGTACAGACATCAGGTACTGGACCCACCAGCCGGATCAGTGACCATATGTACAGACATCAGATACTGGACCCATCAGCCGGATCAGTGGCCATATGTACAGACATCAGGTACTGGACCCACCAGCCGGATCAGTGGTCATATGTACAGACATCAGATACTGGACCCATCAGCCGGATCAGTGACCATATGTACAGACATCAGGTACTGGACCCATCAGCCGGATCAGTGGCCATATGTACAGACATCAGGTACTGGACCCACCAGCCGGATCAGTGGTCATATGTACAGACATCAGATACTGGACCCATCAGCCGGATCAGTGACCATATGTACAGACATCAGGTACTGGACCCACCAGCCGGATCAGTGACCATATGTACAGACATCAGGTACTGGACCCACCAGCCGGATCAGTGACCATATGTACAGACATCAGGTACTGGACCCATCAGACAGATCAGTGACCATATGTACAGACATCAGGTACTGGACCCATCAGCCGGATCAGTGACCATATGTACAGACATCAGGTACTGGACCCATCAGCCGGATCAGTGGCCATATGTACAGACATCAGGTACTGGACCCACCAGCCGGATCAGTGACCATATGTACAGACATCAGATACTGGACCCACCAGCCGGATCAGCGGCCATATGTACAGACATCAGATACTGGACCCATCAGCCGGATCAGTGATCATATGTACAGACATCAGGTACTGGACCCATCAGCCGGATCAGTGGTCATATGTACAGACATCAGGTACTGGACCCACCAGCTGGATCAGTGGCCATATGTACAGACATCAGGTACTGGACCCACCAGCCGGATCAGTGACCATATGTACAGACATCAGGTACTGGACCCATCAGACAGATCAGTGACCATATGTACAGACATCAGGTACTGGACCCACCAGCCGGATCAGTGGTCATATGTACAGACATCAGGTACTGGACCCACCAGCCAGATCAGCGGTCATATGTACAGACATCAGGTACTGGACCCACCAGCCGGATCAGTGACCATATGTACAGACATCAGGTACTGGACCCATCAGCCGGATCAGTGACCATATGTACAGACATCAGGTACTGGACCCATCAGCTGGATCAGTGGTCATATGTACAGACATCAGGTACTGGACCCACCAGCTGGATCAGTGGCCATATGTACAGACATCAGGTACTGGACCCACCAGCCGGATCAGCGGCCATATGTACAGACATCAGGTACTGGACCCATCAGCCAGATCAGTGACCATATGTACAGACATCAGGTACTGGACCCACCAGCCGGATCAGCGGTCATATGTACAGACTTCAGATACTGGACCCACCAGCCGGATCAGTGACCATATGTACAGACATCAGGTACTGGACCCACCAGCCGGATCAGCGGTCATATGTACAGACATCAGGTACTGGACCCACCAGCCGGATCAGCGGCCATATGTACAGACATCGGGTACTGGACCCACCAGCCTGATCAGTGACCATATGTACAGATATCAGGTACTGGACCCACCAGCCGGATCAGCGGTCATATGTACAGACATCAGGTACTGGACCCACCAGCCGGATCAGCGGCCATATGTACAGACATCGGGTACTGGACCCACCAGCCGGATCAGTGATCATATGTACAGACATCAGGTACTGGACCCATCAGCCGGATCAGTGACCATATGTACAGACATCAGGTACTGGACCCACCAGCCGGATCAGTGGTCATATGTACAGACATCAGATACTGGACCCATCAGCCGGATCAGTGGTCATATGTACAGACATCAGATACTGGACCCACCAGCCGGATCAGTGACCATATGTACAGACATCAGGTACTGGACCCACCAGCCAGATCAGTGGTCATATGTACAGACATCGGGTACTGGACCCACCAGCCGGATCAGTGGTCATATGTACAGACATCAGGTACTGGACCCACCAGCCGGATCAGTGGTCATATGTACAGACATCGGGTACTGGACCCACCAGCCGGATCAGCGGTCATATGTACAGACATCGGGTACTGGACCCATCAGCCAGATCAGTGGTCATATGTACAGACATCAGTTACTGGACCCACCAGCCGGATCAGTGGTCATATGTACAGACATCGGGTACTGGACCCACCAGCCGGATCAGCGGTCATATGTACAGACATCGGGTACTGGACCCATCAGCCAGATCAGTGGTCATATGTACAGACATCAGGTACTGGACCCACCAGCCGGATCAGTGGTCATATGTACAGACATCGGGTACTGGACCCACCAGCCGGATCAGCGGTCATATGTACAGACATCGGGTACTGGACCCATCAGCCAGATCAGTGGTCATATGTACAGACATCAGGTACTGGACCCACCAGCCGGATCAGTGGTCATATGTACAGACATCGGGTACTGGACCCACCAGCCGGATCAGCGGTCATATGTACAGACATCGGGTACTGGACCCACCAGCCGGATCAGTGGTCATATGTACAGACATCAGGTACTGGACCCACCAGCCAGATCAGCGGCCATATGTACAGACATCAGGTACTGGACCCACCAGCCGGATCAGTGGCCATATGTACAGACATCAGGTACTGGACCCACCAGCCGGATCAGTGACCATATGTACAGACATCAGATACTGGACCCACCAGCTGGATCAGCGGCCATATGTACAGACATCAGGTACTGGACCCACCAGCCGGATCAGTGGTCATATGTACAGACATCAGGTACTGGACCCACCAGTCAGATCAGCGGTCATATGTACAGACATCAGGTACTGGACCCATCAGCCAGATCAGTGACCATATGTACAGACATCAGGTACTGGACCCATCAGACAGATCAGTGACCATATGTACAGACATCAGATACTGGACCCACCAGCCGGATCAGTGACCATATGTACAGACATCAGGTACTGGACCCACCAGCTGGATCAGCGGCCATATGTACAGACATCAGGTACTGGACCCATCAGCTGGATCAGTGGTCATATGTACAGACATCAGGTACTGGACCCACCAGCCGGATCAGTGACCATATGTACAGACATCAGATACTGGACCCATCAGCCGGATCAGCGGTCATATGTACAGACATCAGGTACTGGACCCATCAGCCGGATCAGTGGTCATATGTACAGACATCAGATACTGGACCCACCAGCCGGATCAGTGGCCATATGTACAGACATCAGATACTGGACCCACCAGCCGGATCAGTGGCCATATGTACAGACATCAGATACTGGACCCATCAGCCAGATCAGTGGTCATATGTACAGACATCAGGTACTGGACCCACCAGCCGGATCAGTGACCATATGTACAGACATCAGATACTGGACCCACCAGCCGGATCAGTGGTCATATGTACAGACATCAGGTACTGGACCCACCAGCCGGATCAGTGGTCATATGTACAGACATCAGGTACTGGACCCACCAGCCGGATCAGTGACCATATGTACAGACATCAGATACTGGACCCACCAGCCGGATCAGTGGTCATATGTACAGACATCAGGTACTGGACCCACCAGCCGGATCAGTGACCATATGTACAGACATCAGATACTGGACCCATCACCCGGATCAGTGACCATATGTACAGACATCAGATACTGGACCCATCAGCCAGATCAGCGGCCATATGTACAGACATCAGGTACTGGACCCACCAGCCGGATCAGTGACCATATGTACAGACATCAGATACTGGACCCATCAGCCGGATCAGTGACCATATGTACAGACATCAGGTACTGGACCCACCAGCCGGATCAGTGACCATATGTACAGACATCAGATACTGGACCCATCAGCCAGATCAGTGACCATATGTACAGACATCAGATACTGGACCCATCAGCCGGATCAGTGGTCATATGTACAGACATCAGGTACTGGACCCACCAGCCAGATCAGCGGTCATATGTACAGACATCAGGTACTGGACCCACCAGCCAGATCAGTGGTCATATGTACAGACATCAGATACTGGACCCACCAGCCGGATCAGTGGTCATATGTACAGACATCGGGTACTGGACCCATCAGCCAGATCAGTGACCATATGTACAGACATCAGGTACTGGACCCACCAGACAGATCAGTGA
The DNA here is from genome assembly GCA_037306005.1 of Rhinophrynus dorsalis. NCBI lineage: Eukaryota > Metazoa > Chordata > Amphibia > Anura > Rhinophrynidae > Rhinophrynus > Rhinophrynus dorsalis. Next base: position 931,489 of record CM074723.1, on the reverse strand, counting down.
CCATATGTACAGACATCAGATACTGGACCCATCAGCCAGATCAGTGACCATATGTACAGACATCAGGTACTGGACCCATCAGCCGGATCAGTGGCCATATGTACAGACATCAGATACTGGACCCACCAGCCGGATCAGCGGTCATATGTACAGACATCAGGTACTGGACCCACCAGCCGGATCAGTGGTCATATGTACAGACATCGGGTACTGGACCCATCAGCCAGATCAGTGACCATATGTACAGACATCAGGTACTGGACCCACCAGCCGGATCAGTGACCATATGTACAGACATCAGATACTGGACCCACCAGCCGGATCAGTGACCATATGTACAGACATCAGGTACTGGACCCACCAGCCGGATCAGTGACCATATGTACAGACATCAGATACTGGACCCATCAGCCGGATCAGTGACCATATGTACAGATATCAGGTACTGGACCCATCAGCCGGATCAGTGATCATATGTACAGACATCAGGTACTGGACCCACCAGCCGGATCAGTGACCATATGTACAGACATCAGATACTGGACCCATCAGCCGGATCAGTGACCATATGTACAGACATCAGATACTGGACCCACCAGCCGGATCAGTGGCCATATATACAGACATCAGATACTGGACCCATCAGCCGGATCAGTGGTCATATGTACAGACATCAGGTACTGGACCCATCAGCCGGATCAGTGGTCATATGTACAGACATCAGATACTGGACCCACCAGCCGGATCAGTGGTCATATGTACAGACATCAGGTACTGGACCCACCAGCCGGATCAGTGGTCATATGTACAGAAATCAGATACTGGACCCATCAGCCGGATCAGCGGTCATATGTACAGACATCAGGTACTGGACCCACCAGCCGGATCAGTGGTCATATGTACAGACATCAGGTACTGGACCCACCAGCCGGATCAGCGGCCATATGTACAGACATCAGGTACTGGACCCATCAGCCGGATCAGTGACCATATGTACAGACATCAGGTACTGGACCCACCAGCCGGATCAGTGACCATATGTACAGACATCAGGTACTGGACCCACCAGCCGGATCAGCGGTCATATGTACAGACATCAGGTACTGGACCCACCAGCCGGATCAGTGGCCATATGTACAGACATCAGATACTGGACCCACCAGCCGGATCAGTGGCCATATGTACAGACATCAGGTACTGGACCCATCAGCCGGATCAGTGACCATATGTACAGACATCAGATACTGGACCCACCAGCCGGATCAGCGACCATATGTACAGACATCAGATACTGGACCCATCAGCCGGATCAGTGACCATATGTACAGACATCAGGTACTGGACCCACCAGCCGGATCAGTGACCATATGTACAGACATCAGGTACTGGACCCACCAGCCGGATCAGCGGTCATATGTACAGACATCAGGTACTGGACCCACCAGCCGGATCAGTGACCATATGTACAGACATCAGATACTGGACCCATCAGCCGGATCAGCGACCATATGTACAGACATCAGGTACTGGACCCATCAGCCGGATCAGTGGTCATATGTACAGACATCAGGTACTGGACCCACCAGCCGGATCAGTGACCATATGTACAGACATCAGGTACTGGACCCACCAGCCGGATCAGTGGCCATATGTACAGACATCAGGTACTGGACCCACCAGCCGTATCAGTGGTCATATGTACAGACATCAGGTACTGGACCCATCAGCCGGATCAGTGACCATATGTACAGACATCAGGTACTGGACCCATCAGCCGGATCAGCGGCCATATGTACAGACATCAGGTACTGGACCCATCAGCCAGATCAGTGACCATATGTACAGACATCAGGTACTGGACCCACCAGCCAGATCAGTGGCCATATGTACAGACATCAGATACTGGACCCACCAGCCGGATCAGTGACCATATGTACAGACATCAGGTACTGGACCCACCAGCTGGATCAGTGACCATATGTACAGACATCAGATACTGGACCCATAAGCCGGATCAGTGACCATATGTACAGACATCAGATACTGGACCCACCAGCCGGATCAGTGACCATATGTACAGACATCAGATACTGGACCCACCAGCCGGATCAGTGGTCATATGTACAGACATCAGATACTGGACCCACCAGCCGGATCAGTGACCATATGTACAGACATCAGATACTGGACCCATCAGCCGGATCAGTGGTCATATGTACAGACATCAGATACTGGACCCACCAGCCGGATCAGTGACCATATGTACAGACATCAGATACTGGACCCACCAGCCGGATCAGTGGCCATATGTACAGACATCAGGTACTGGACCCATCAGCCGGATCAGTGACCATATGTACAGACATCAGATACTGGACCCATCAGCCGGATCAGTGACCATATGTACAGACATCAGGTACTGGACCCACCAGCCGGATCAGTGGTCATATGTACAGACATCAGGTACTGGACCCACCAGCCGGATCAGTGGTCATATGTACAGACATCAGGTACTGGACCCACCAGCCGGATCAGTGGTCATATGTACAGACATCAGGTACTGGACCCATCAGCCGGATCAGTGGTCATATGTACAGACATCAGGTACTGGACCCACCAGCCGGATCAGTGGTCATATGTACAGACATCGGGTACTGGACCCATCAGCCGGATCAGTGGTCATATGTACAGACATCAGGTACTGGACCCACCAGCCGGATCAGTGGTCATATGTACAGACATCGGGTACTGGACCCACCAGCCGGATCAGCGGTCATATATACAGACATCAGATACTGGACCCACCAGCCGGATCAGTGACCATATGTACAGACATCAGGTACTGGACCCATCAGCCGGATCAGTGGCCATATGTACAGACATCAGATACTGGACCCACCAGCCGGATCAGTGACCATATGTACAGACATCAGGTACTGGACCCACCAGCCGGATCAGTGGTCATATGTACAGACATCAGGTACTGGACCCATCAGCCGGATCAGTGGTCATATGTACAGACATCGGGTACTGGACCCATCAGCCGGATCAGTGGTCATATGTACAGACATCAGGTACTGGACCCACCAGCCGGATCAGTGATCATATGTACAGACATCAGATACTGGACCCACCAGCCGGATCAGTGGTCATATGTACAGACATCAGGTACTGGACCCACCAGCCGGATCAGTGGTCATATGTACAGACATCAGGTACTGGACCCATCAGCCAGATCAGTGGCCATATGTACAGACATCAGGTACTGGACCCACCAGCCGGATCAGTGACCATATGTACAGACCTCAGGTACTGGACCCACCAGCCGGATCAGTGGTCATATGTACAGACATCAGATACTGGACCCACCAGCCGGATCAGTGACCATATGTACAGATATCAGATACTGGACCCATCAGCCGGATCAGTGGTCATATGTACAGACATCAGGTACTGGACCCACCAGCCGGATCAGTGGCCATATGTACAGACATCAGATACTGGACCCACCAGCCGGATCAGTGATCATATGTACAGACATCAGATACTGGACCCACCAGCCGGATCAGTGGTCATATGTACAGACATCAGGTACTGGACCCACCAGCCGGATCAGTGGTCATATGTACAGACATCAGGTACTGGACCCATCAGCCAGATCAGCGGTCATATGTACAGACATCAGATACTGGACCCATCAGCCGGATCAGTGGCCATATGTACAGACATCAGATACTGGACCCACCAGCCGGATCAGTGGTCATATGTACAGACATCAGGTACTGGACCCACCAGCCGGATCAGTGGTCATATGTACAGACATCAGATACTGGACCCATCAGCCGGATCAGCGGTCATATGTACAGACATCAGGTACTGGACCCACCAGCCGGATCAGTGGTCATATGTACAGACATCAGATACTGGACCCACCAGCTGGATCAGTGGCCATATGTACAGACATCAGGTACTGGACCCATCAGCCGGATCAGCGGTCATATGTACAGACATCAGGTACTGGACCCATCAGCCGGATCAGTGGTCATATATAAAGACATCAGATACTGGACCCACCAGCCGGATCAGTGATGATATGTACAGACATCGGGTACTGGACCCACCAGCCGGATCAGTGGTCATATGTACAGACATCAGGTACTGGACCCATCAGCCGGATCAGTGGCCATATGTACAGACATCAGGTACTGGACCCATCAGCCAGATCAGTGACCATATGTACAGACATCAGATACTGGACCCATCAGACAGATCAGTGACCATATGTACAGACATCAGGTACTGGACCCATCAGCCGGATCAGTGGCCATATGTACAGACATCAGATACTGGACCCACCAGCCGGATCAGTGACCATATGTACAGACATCAGGTACTGGACCCACCAGCCGGATCAGTGACCATATGTACAGACATCAGGTACTGGACCCATCAGCCGGATCAGTGATCATATGTACAGACATCAGGTACTGGACCCACCAGCCGGATCAGTGGCCATATGTACAGACATCAGATACTGGACCCACCAGCCGGATCAGTGACCATATGTACAGACATCAGATACTGGACCCACCAGCCGGATCAGTGACCATATGTACAGACATCAGATACTGGACCCACCAGCCGGATCAGTGACCATATGTACAGACATCAGGTACTGGACCCATCAGCCGGATCAGTGGTCATATGTACAGACATCAGGTACTGGACCCATCAGCCGGATCAGTGGTCATATGTACAGACATCAGATACTGGACCCATCAGCCGGATCAGTGACCATATGTACAGACATCAGGTACTGGACCCATCAGCCGGATCAGTGGCCATATGTACAGACATCAGATACTGGACCCATCAGCCGGATCAGTGACCATATGTACAGACATCAGGTACTGGACCCATCAGCCGGATCAGTGGTCATATGTACAGACATCAGATACTGGACCCATCAGCCGGATCAGTGGCCATATGTACAGACCTCAGGTACTGGACCCACCAGCCGGATCAGTGGTCATATGTACAGACATCAGGTACTGGACCCACCAGCCGGATCAGTGGCCATATGTACAGACATCAGATACTGGACCCATCAGCCGGATCAGTGGCCTTATGTACAGACATCAGATACTGGACCCATCAGCCGGATCAGTGGTCATATGTACAGACATCAGATACTGGACCCATCAGCCGGATCAGTGGCCATATGTACAGACATCAGATACTGGACCCATCAGCCGGATCAGTGACCATATGTACAGACATCAGGTACTGGACCCATCAGCCGGATCAGTGGCCATATGTACAGACATCAGATACTGGACCCATCAGCCGGATCAGTGACCATATGTACAGACATCAGATACTGGACCCATCAGCCGGATCAGTGACCATATGTACAGACATCAGGTACTGGACCCATCAGCCGGATCAGTGGTCATATGTACAGACATCAGATACTGGACCCATCAGCCGGATCAGTGACCATATGTACAGACATCAGGTACTGGACCCATCAGCCGGATCAGTGGCCATATGTACAGACATCAGATACTGGACCCATCAGCCGGATCAGTGGTCATATGTACAGACATCAGGTACTGGACCCATCAGCCAGATCAGTGACCATATGTACAGACATCAGGTACTGGACCCATCAGCCGGATCAGTGGTCATATGTACAGACATCAGATACTGGACCCATCAGCCGGATCAGTGGCCATATGTACAGACATCAGATACTGGACCCATCAGCCGGATCAGTGGCCTTATGTACAGACATCAGATACTGGACCCACCAGCCAGATCAGTGACCATATGTACAGACATCAGGTACTGGACCCATCAGCCAGATCAGTGACCATATGTACAGACATCAGGTACTGGACCCATCAGCCAGATCAGTGGTCATATGTACAGACATCAGGTACTGGACCCACCAGCCGGATCAGTGGCCATATGTACAGACATCAGGTACTGGACCCATCAGCCAGATCAGTGGTCATATGTACAGACATCAGGTACTGGACCCATCAGCCGGATCAGTGATGATATGTACAGACATCAGATACTGGACCCATCAGCCGGATCAGTGGCCATATGTACAGACATCAGGTACTGGACCCACCAGCCGGATCAGTGGTCATATGTACAGACATCAGATACTGGACCCATCAGCCGGATCAGTGACCATATGTACAGACATCAGGTACTGGACCCACCAGCCGGATCAGTGGCCATATGTACAGACATCAGGTACTGGACCCATCAGCCGGATCAGTGGCCATATGTACAGACATCAGATACTGGACCCACCAGCCAGATCAGTGGTCATATGTACAGACATCAGATACTGGACCCACCAGACAGATCAGTGACCATATGTACAGACATCAGATACTGGACCCATCAGCCAGATCAGTGACCATATGTACAGACATCAGGTACTGGACCCATCAGCCGGATCAGTGGCCATATGTACAGACATCAGATACTGGACCCACCAGCCAGATCAGTGGTCATATGTACAGACATCAGATACTGGACCCACCAGCCGGATCAGTGGTCATATGTACAGACATCAGATACTGGACCCATCAGCCGGATCAGTGACCATATGTACAGACATCAGGTACTGGACCCACCAGCCGGATCAGTGGCCATATGTACAGACATCAGGTACTGGACCCATCAGCCAGATCAGTGGTCATATGTACAGATATCAGGTACTGGACCCACCAGCCGGATCAGTGGTCATATGTACAGACATCAGGTACTGGACCCACCATCCAGATCAGTGGTCATATGTACAGTCATCAGGTACTGGACCCACCAGCCGGATCAGTGGCCATATGTACAGACATCAGGTACTGGACCCACCAGCCGGATCAGCGGTCATATGTATAGACATCAGATACTGGACCCATCAGCCGGATCAGCGGTCATATGTACAGACATCAGGTACTGGACCCACCAGCCAGATCAGTGGTCATATGTACAGACATCAGGTACTGGACCCATCAGCCGGATCAGTGACCATATGTACAGACATCAGATACTGGACCCACCAGCTGGATCAGTGACCATATGTACAGACATCAGATACTGGACCCACCAGCCGGATCAGCGGTCATATGTACAGACATCAGGTACTGGACCCATCAGCCGGATCAGTGACCATATGTACAGACATCAGATACTGGACCCACCAGCTGGATCAGTGACCATATGTACAGACATCAGATACTGGACCCACCAGCTGGATCAGCGGTCATATGTACAGACATCAGGTACTGGATCCACCAGCCGGATCAGTGACCATATGTACAGACATCAGGTACTGGACCCACCAGCTGGATCAGTGGTCATATGTACAGACATCAGATACTGGACCCATCAGCCAGATCAGTGGTCATATGTACAGTCATCAGGTACTGGACCCACCAGCCGGATCAGTGGCCATATGTACAGACATCAGGTACTGGACCCATCAGCCAGATCAGTGGTCATATGTACAGTCATCAGGTACTGGACCCACCAGCCGGATCAGTGGCCATATGTACAGACATCAGGTACTGGATCCACCAGCCGGATCAGTGACCATATGTACAGACATCAGATACTGGACCCACCAGCCGGATCAGTGATCATATGTACAGACATCAGGTACTGGACCCACCAGCCGGATCAGTGGTCATATGTACAGACATCAGGTACTGGACCCACCAGACAGATCAGTGACCATATGTACAGACATCAGGTACTGGACCCACCAGCCGGATCAGTGGTCATATGTACAGACATCAGGTACTGGACCCATCAGCCGGATCAGTGGCCATATGTACAGACATCAGATACTGGACCCATCAGCCGGATCAGTGGTCATATGTACAGACATCAGATACTGGACCCATCAGCTGGATCAGTGATCATATGTACAGACATCAGGTACTGGACCCACCAGCCGGATCAGCGGTCATATGTACAGACATCAGATACTGGACCCATCAGCCGGATCAGCGGTCATATGTACAGACATCAGGTACTGGACCCACCAGCCGGATCAGTGACCATATGTACAGACATCAGGTACTGGACCCACCAGCCGGATCAGTGACCATATGTACAGACATCAGGTACTGGACCCACCAGCCGGATCAGTGACCATATGTACAGACATCAGGTACTGGACCCACCAGACAGATCAGTGGTCATATGTACAGACATCAGATACTGGACCCATCAGCCGGATCAGCGGACATATGTACAGACATCAGATACTGGACCCATCAGCCGGATCAGTGGTCATATGTACAGACATCAGGTACTGGACCCATCAGCCGGATCAGTGACCATATGTACAGACATCAGGTACTGGACCCATCAGCCGGATCAGTGACCATATGTACAGACATCAGGTACTGGACCCATCAGCTGGATCAGTGACCATATGTACAGACATCAGGTACTGGACCCACCAGCCGGATCAGTGGTCATATGTACAGACATCAGGTACTGGACCCACCAGCCGGATCAGTGGTCATATGTACAGACATCAGATACTGGACCCATCAGCCGGATCAGCGGTCATATGTACAGACATCAGGTACTGGACCCATCAGCCGGATCAGTGGCCATATGTACAGACATCAGATACTGGACCCACCAGCCGGATCAGTGACCATATGTACAGACATCAGGTACTGGACCCACCAGCCGGATCAGTGACCATATATACAGACATCAGGTACTGGACCCACCAGCCGGATCAGTGACCATATGTACAGACATCAGGTACTGGACCCATCAGCCGGATCAGTGGTCATATGTACAGACATCAGATACTGGACCCATCAGCCGGATCAGCGGTCATATGTACAGACATCAGATACTGGACCCATCAGCCGGATCAGTGGTCATATGTACAGACATCAGGTACTGGACCCACCAGCCGGATCAGTGACCATATGTACAGACATCAGGTACTGGACCCATCAGCCGGATCAGTGGCCATATGTACAGACATCAGATACTGGACCCATCAGCCGGATCAGTGACCATATGTACAGAAATCAGATACTGGACCCATCAGCCGGATCAGTGACCATATATACAGACATCAGATACTGGACCCACCAGCCGGATCAGTGGCCATATGTACAGACATCAGGTACTGGACCCACAGCCGGATCAGTGACCATATATACAGACATCAGATACTGGACCCATCAGCCGGATCAGCGGTCATATGTACAGACATCAGGTACTGGACCACCAGCCGGATCAGTGACCATATGTACAGACATCAGGTACTGGACCCATCAGCCAGATCAGCGGTCATATGTACAGACATCAGATACTGGACCCATCAGCCGGATCAGTGACCATATATACAGACATCAGATACTGGACCCATCAGCCAGATCAGTGACCATATATACAGACATCAGGTACTGGACCCACCAGCCGGATCAGCGGTCATATGTACAGACATCAGATACTGGACCCACCAGCCGGATCAGCGGTCATATGTACAGACATCAGGTACTGGACCCACCAGCCGGATCAGTGACCATATGTACAGACATCAGGTACTGGACCCATCAGCCAGATCAGCGGTCAGATGTACAGACATCAGATACTGGACCCATCAGCCGGATCAGTGACCATATATACAGACATCAGGTACTGGACCCACCAGCCGGATCAGTGACATATATACAGACATCAGGTACTGGACCCACCAGCCGGATCAGTGACCATATGTACGAACATCAGGTACTGGACCCATCAGCCGGATCAGTGACCATATGTACAGACATCAGGTACTGGACCCATCAGCCAGATCAGTGGTCATATGTACAGACATCGGGTACTGGACCCATCAGCCAGATCAGTGACCATATGTACAGACATCAGGTACTGGACCCACCAGCTGGATCAGTGACCATTATGTACAGACATCAGATACTGGACCCATCAGCCGGATCAGTGACCATATATACAGACATCAGGTACTGGACCCACCAGCCGGATCAGTGACCATATGTACAGACATCAGGTACTGGACCCACCAGCCGGATCAGTGGCCATATGTACAGATATCAGGTACTGGACCCATCAGCCGGATCAGTGACAATATGTACAGATATCAGGTACTGGACCCATCAGCCAGATCAGTGACCATATGTACAGACATCAGATACTGGACCCACCAGCCGGATCAGCGGTCATATTGTACAGACATCAGATACTGGACCCACCAGCTGGATCAGTGGTCATATGTACAGACATCAGGTACTGGACCCACAGCCGGATCAGTGACCATATGTACAGACATCAGATACTGGACCCACCAGCCGGATCAGTGGTCATATGTACAGACATCAGGTACTGGACCCACCAGCTGGATCAGTGACCATATGTACAGACATCAGGTACTGGGACCCACCAGCCGGAATCAGCGGTCATATGTACAGACATCAGGTACTGGACCCACCAGCCGGATCAGTGGTCATATGTACAGACATCAGGTACTGGACCCACCAGCCGGATCAGTGACCATATGTACAGACATCAGGTACTGGACCCACCAGCCGGATCAGTGGCCATATGTACAGACATCAGGTACTGGACCCATCAGCCGGATCAGTGACCATATGTACAGACAATCGGGTACTGGACCCATCAGCCGGATCAGTGACCATATGTACAGACATCAGGTACTGGACCCATCAGCCGGATCAGTGACCATATGTACGGACATCAGATACTGGACCCATCAGCCGGATCAGTGACCATATATACAGACATCAGATACTGGACCCACCAGCCGGATCAGCGGTCATATGTACAGACATCAGGTACTGGACCCACCAGCCGGATCAGTGGTCATATGTACAGACATCAGATACTGGACCCATCAGCTGGATCAGTGACCATATGTACAGACATCAGATACTGGACCATCAGCCGGATCAGTGGCCATATGTACAGACATCAGATACTGGACCCATCAGCTGGATCAGTGACCATATGTACAGACATCAGGTACTGGATCCCATCAGCCGGATCAGTGGTCATATGTACAGACATCAGATACTGGACCATCAGCTGGATCAGTGACATATGTACAGACATCAGGTACTGGACCCATCAGCCGGATCAGTGGTCATATGTACAGACATCAGATACTGGACCCACCAGCCGGATCAGTGATCATATGTACAGACATCAGGTACTGGACCCACCAGCCGGATCAGCGGTCATATGTACAGACATCAGGTACTGGACCCACCAGCCGGATCAGCGGCCATATGTACAGACATCAGGTACTGGACCCATCAGCTGGATCAGCGGTCATATGTATAGACATCAGGTACTGGACCCACCAGCCGGATCAGCGGCCATAGTACAGACATCAGGTACTGGACCCACCAGCCGGATCAGTGACCATATGTACAGACATCAGATACTGGACCCACCAGTCAGATCAGTGGTCATATGTACAGACATCAGTACTGGACCATCAGCCAGATCAGTGGCCATATGTACAGACATCAGGTAATGGACCACCAGCCGGATCAGTGGCCATAGTACAGACATCAGATACTGGACCCATCAGCCGGATCAGTGGTCATATGTACAGACATCAGATACTGGACCCATCAGCCGGATCAGTGGTCAATATGTACTGACATCAGGTACTGGACCCATCAGCTGGATCAGTGATCATATGTACAGACATCAGGTACTGGACCACCAGCCGGATCAGTGGGCCATATGTACAGACATCAGATACTGGACCCACCAGCCGGATCAGTGATCATATGTACAGACATCAGATACTGGACCCACCAGACAGATCAGTGACCATATGTACAGACATCAGATACTGACCCACCAGCCGGATCAGTGACCATATGTACAGACATCAGGTACTGGACCCACCAGCCGGATCAGTGGTCATATGTACAGACATCAGGTACTGGACCCACCAGCCGGATCAGTGGTCATATGTACAGACCATCAGGTACTGGACCCACCAGCCGGATCAGCGGTCATATGTACAGACATCAGGTACTGGACCCACCAGCCGGATCAGTGGCCATATGTACAGGACATCAGGTACTGGACCCACCAGCCGGATCAGTGGCCATATGTACAGACATCAGGTACTGACCCACCAGCCGGATCAGTGACCATATGTACAGACATCAGGTACTGGACCCACCAGCCAGATCAGTGGTCATATGTACAGACATCAGGTACTGACCCACCAGCCGGGATCAGCGGTCATATGTACAGACATCAGGTACTGGACCCACCAGCCGGATCAGCGGTCATATGTACAGACATCAGGTACTGGACCCACCAGCCGGATCAGTGACCATATGTACAGACATCAGGTACTGGACCCACCAGCCAGATCAGTGGTCATATGTACAGACATCAGGTACTGGACCCACCAGCCGGATCAGCGGTCATATGTACAGACATCAGGTACTGGACCCACCAGCCGGATCAGTGGCCATATGTACAGACATCAGGTACTGGACCACGAGCCGGATCAGTGACCATATGTACAGACATCAGGTACTGGACCCATCAGCCGGATCAGTGACCATATGTACAGACATCAGGTACTGGACCCACCAGCCGGATCAGTGACCATATGTACAGACATCAGGTACTGGACCCACCAGCCGGATCAGTGACCATATGTACAGACATCAGGTACTGGACCCATCAGCCGGATCAGTGGCCATATGTACAGACATCAGGTACTGGACCCACCAGCCGGATCAGTGACCATATGTACAGACATCAGGTACTGGACCCATCAGCCGGATCAGTGACCATATGTACAGACATCAGGTACTGGACCCACCAGCCGGATCAGTGATCATATGTACAGACATCAGGTACTGGACCCATCAGCCGGATCAGTGACCATATGTACAGACATCAGGTACTGGACCCATCAGCCGGATCAGTGGCCATATGTACAGACATCAGGTACTGGACCCACCAGCCGGATCAGTGACCATATGTACAGACATCAGGTACTGGACCCATCAGCCGGATCAGTGACCATATGTACAGACATCAGGTACTGGACCCACCAGCCGGATCAGTGACCATATGTACAGACATCAGGTACTGGACCCACCAGCCGGATCAGTGACCATATGTACAGACATCAGGTACTGGACCCATCAGCCGGATCAGCGGTCATATGTACAGACATCAGGTACTGGACCCACCAGCCGGATCAGTGGCCATATGTACAGACATCAGGTACTGGACCCACCAGCCGGATCAGTGACCATATGTACAGACATCAGGTACTGGACCCATCAGCCGGATCAGTGACCATATGTACAGACATCAGGTACTGGACCCACCAGCCGGATCAGCGGCCATATGTACAGACATCAGGTACTGGACCCACCAGCCGGATCAGTGACCATATGTACAGACATCAGGTACTGGACCCATCAGCCGGATCAGTGATCATATGTACAGACATCAGGTACTGGACCCACCAGCCGGATCAGTGACCATATGTACAGACATCAGATACTGGACCAACCAGCCGGATCAGTGACCATATGTACAGACATCAGGTACTGGACCCATCAGCCGGATCAGTGACCATATGTACAGACATCAGGTACTGGACCCACCAGCCAGATCAGTGGCCATATGTACAGACATCAGGTACTGGACCCACCAGCCGGATCAGTGACCATATGTACAGACATCAGGTACTGGACCCATCAGCCGGATCACTGACCATATGTACAGACATCAGATACTGGACCCACCAGCCGGATCAGCGGTCATATGTACAGACATCAGGTACTGGACCCATCAGCTGGATCAGCGGTCATATGTACAGACATCAGATACTGGACCCATCAGCCGGATCAGTGACCATATGTACAGACATCAGATACTGGACCCATCAGCCGGATCAGCGGTCATATGTACAGACATCAGATACTGGACCCATCAGCCGGATCAGTGACCATATGTACAGACATCAGGTACTGGACCCACCAGCTGGATCAGTGACCATATGTACAGATATCAGGTACTGGACCCACCAGCCGGATCAGTGGCCATATGTACAGACATCAGATACTGGACCCATCAGCCGGATCAGTGACCATATTTACAGACATCAGATACTGGACCCACCAGCCGGATCAGTGACCATATGTACAGACATCAGATACTGGACCCACCAGCCGGATCAGCGGTCATATGTACAGACATCAGATACTGGACCCATCAGCCGGATCAGTGACCATATGTACAGACATCAGGTACTGGACCCATCAGCCGGATCAGTGACCATATGTACAGACATCAGATACTGGACCCACCAGCCGGATCAGTGACCATATGTACAGACATCAGATACTGGACCCACCAGCCGGATCAGCGGTCATATATACAGACATCAGGTACTGGACCCATCAGCTGGATCAGCGGTCATATGTACAGACATCAGATACTGGACCCATCAGCCAGATCAGTGACCATATGTACAGACATCAGGTACTGGACCCACCAGCCGGATCAGTGGTCATATGTACAGACATCAGATACTGGACCCACCAGCCGGATCAGTGGTCATATGTACAGACATCAGATACAGGACCCACCAGCCGGATCAGTGGTCATATGTACAGACATCAGATACTGGACCCATCAGCCGGATCAGTGGCCATATGTACAGACATCAGGTATTGGACCCATCAGCCGGATCAGCGGTCATATGTACAGACATCAGGTACTGGACCCATCAGCTGGATCAGCGGTCATATGTACAGACATCAGGTACTGGACCCATCAGCCAGATCAGTGGTCATATGTACAGACATCAGGTACTGGACCCATCAGCCGGATCAGCGGTCATATGTACAGACATCAGATACAGGACCCATCAGCCGGATCAGCGGTCATATGTACAGACATCAGGTACTGGACCCATCAGCCGGATCAGTGACCATATGTACAGACATCAGATACTGGACCCACCATCCGGATCAGTGACCATATGTACAGACATCAGATACTGGACCCACCAGCCGGATCAGCGGTCATATATACAGACATCAGGTACTGGACCCATCAGCTGGATCAGCGGTCATATGTACAGACATCAGATACTGGACCCATCAGCCGGATCAGCGGTCATATGTACAGACATCAGGTACTGGACCCATCAGCCGGATCAGTGACCATATGTACAGACATCAGGTACTGGACCCACCAGCCGGATCAGTGACCATATGTACAGACATCAGATACTGGACCCACCAGCCGGATCAGCGGTCATATGTACAGACATCAGGTACTGGACCCATCAGCCGGATCAGTGGCCATATGTACAGACATCAGATACAGGACCCATCAGCCGGATCAGCGGTCATATGTACAGACATCAGGTACTGGACCCACCAGCCGGATCAGTGATCATATGTACAGACATCAGGTACTGGACCCATCAGCCGGATCAGCGGCCATATGTACAGACATCAGGTACTGGACCCACCAGCCGGATCAGTGACCATATGTACAGACATCAGATACTGGACCCATCAGCCGGATCAGTGGTCATATGTACAGACATCAGATACTGGACCCACCAGCCGGATCAGTGGCCATATGTACAGACATCAGATACTGGACCCACCAGCCAGATCAGTGGCCATATGTACAGACATCAGGTACTGGACCCATCAGCCGGATCAGTGGTCATATGTACAGACATCAGATACTGGACCCACCAGCCGGATCAGTGGCCATATGTACAGACATCAGATACTGGACCCACCAGCCGGATCAGCGGTCATATGTACAGACATCAGATACTGGACCCACCAGTCAGATCAGTGGCCATATGTACAGACATCAGGTACTGGACCCACCAGTCAGATCAGTGGTCATATGTACAGACATCAGGTACTGGACCCATCAGCCGGATCAGTGGTCATATGTACAGACATCAGGTACTGGACCCACCAGCCGGATCAGTGGCCATATGTACAGACATCAGGTACTGGACCCACCAGCCGGATCAGTGACCATATGTACAGACATCAGATACTGGACCCATCAGCTGGATCAGCGGTCATATGTACAGACATCAGATACTGGACCCACCAGTCAGATCAGTGGCCATATGTACAGACATCAGGTACTGGACCCACCAGTCAGATCAGTGGTCATATGTACAGACATCAGGTACTGGACCCATCAGCCGGATCAGTGGTCATATGTACAGACATCAGGTACTGGACCCACCAGCCGGATCAGTGGCCATATGTACAGACATCAGGTACTGGACCCACCAGCCGGATCAGTGGCCATATGTACAGACATCAGGTACTGGACCCACCAGCCGGATCAGTGGCCATATGTACAGACATCAGGTACTGGACCCACCAGCCGGATCAGTGACCATATGTACAGACATCAGATACTGGACCCATCAGCCGGATCAGTGACCATATGTACAGACATCAGATACTGGACCCACCAGCCGGATCAGTGACCATATGTACAGACATCAGATACTGGACCCACCAGCCGGATCAGTGACCATATGTACAGACATCAGGTACTGGACCCACCAGCCGGATCAGTGACCATATGTACAGACATCAGGTACTGGACCCACCAGCCGGATCAGTGGTCATATGTACAGACATCAGATACTGGACCCATCAGCCGGATCAGTGGTCATATGTACAGACATCAGGTACTGGACCCACCAGCCGGATCAGTGACCATATGTACAGACATCAGATACTGGACCCATCAGCCGGATCAGTGACCATATGTACAGACATCAGGTACTGGACCCACCAGCCGGATCAGTGGTCATATATACAGACATCAGGTACTGGACCCATCAGCCGGATCAGTGGTCATATGTACAGACATCAGATACTGGACCCATCAGCCGGATCAGTGGTCATATGTACAGACATCAGATACTGGACCCATCAGCCGGATCAGTGGTCATATGTACAGACATCAGATACTGGACCCATCAGCCGGATCAGTGGTCATATGTACAGACATCAGATACTGGACCCACCAGCCAGATCAGTGACCATATGTACAGACATCAGATACTGGACCCACCAGCCAGATCAGTGACCATATGTACAGACATCAGATACTGGACCCACCAGCCGGATCAGTGACCATATGTACAGACATCAGGTACTGGACCCATCAGCCGGATCAGTGACCATATGTACAGACATCGGGTACTGGACCCATCAGCCGGATCAGTGGCCATATGTACAGACATCAGATACTGGACCCACCAGCCGGATCAGTGGCCATATGTACAGACATCAGGTACTGGACCCATCAGCCGGATCAGTGGTCATATGTACAGACATCAGGTACTGGACTCATCAGCCGGATCAGTGGCCATATGTACAGACATCAGGTACTGGACCCACCAGCCGGATCAGTGACCATATGTACAGACATCAGGTACTGGACCCATCAGCCGGATCAGTGGTCATATGTACAGACATCAGATACTGGACCCACCAGCCGGATCAGTGGTCATATGTACAGACATCAGGTACTGGACCCACCAGCCGGATCAGTGGTCATATGTACAGACATCAGATACTGGACCCATCAGCCGGATCAGTGACCATATATACAGACATCAGATACTGGACCCACCAGCCGGATCAGTGGCCATATGTACAGATATCAGGTACTGGACCCATCAGCCGGATCAGTGACCATATGTACAGACATCAGGTACTGGACCCATCAGCCGGATCAGTGACCATATGTACAGACATCGGGTACTGGACCCATCAGCCGGATCAGTGACCATATGTACAGATATCAGGTACTGGACCCATCAGCCGGATCAGTGGCCATATGTACAGACATCAGGTACTGGACCCACCAGCCGGATCAGTGACCATATGTACAGACATCAGGTACTGGACCCATCAGCCGGATCAGTGACCATATGTACAGACATCAGGTACTGGACCCATCAGCCGGATCAGTGACCATATGTACAGACATCAGGTACTGGACCCATCAGCCGGATCAGTGATCATATGTACAGACATCAGGTACTGGACCCACCAGCCGGATCAGTGGTCATATGTACAGACATCAGATACTGGACCCACCAGCCGGATCAGTGACCATATGTACAGACATCAGGTACTGGACCCACCAGCCGGATCAGTGGCCATATGTACAGACATCAGGTACTGGACCCACCAGCCGGATCAGTGGCCATATGTACAGACATCAGATACTGGACCCATCAGCCGGATCAGTGACCATATGTACAGACATCAGGTACTGGACCCACCAGCCGGATCAGTGGTCATATGTACAGACATCAGATACTGGACCCACCAGCCGGATCAGTGACCATATGTACAGACATCAGGTACTGGACCCACCAGCCGGATCAGTGGTCATATGTACAGACATCAGATACTGGACCCACCAGCCGGATCAGCGGTCATATGTACAGACATCAGGTACTGGACCCACCAGCCGGATCAGTGACCATATGTACAGACATCAGATACTGGACCCATCAGCCGGATCAGTGACCATATGTACAGACATCAGATACTGGACCCACCAGCCGGATCAGTGACCATATGTACAGACATCAGGTACTGGACCCACCAGCCGGATCAGTGACCATATGTACAGACATCAGATACTGGACCCATCAGCCGGATCAGTGACCATATGTACAGATATCAGGTACTGGACCCATCAGCCGGATCAGTGACCATATGTACAGACATCAGGTACTGGACCCATCAGCCGGATCAGTGACCATATGTACAGACATCGGGTACTGGACCCATCAGCCGGATCAGTGGCCATATGTACAGACATCAGATACTGGACCCACCAGCCGGATCAGTGGCCATATGTACAGACATCAGGTACTGGACCCACCAGCCGGATCAGTGACCATATGTACAGACATCAGATACTGGACCCACCAGCCGGATCAGTGGCCATATGTACAGACATCAGATACTGGACCCACCAGCCGGATCAGTGACCATATGTACAGACATCAGGTACTGGACCCACCAGCCGGATCAGTGACCATATGTACAGACATCAGATACTGGACCCACCAGCCGGATCAGTGGCCATATGTACAGACATCAGGTACTGGACCCACCAGCCGGATCAGTGACCATATGTACAGACATCAGGTACTGGACCCACCAGCCGGATCAGTGACCATATGTACAGACATCAGATACTGGACCCACCAGCCGGATCAGTGACCATATGTACAGACATCAGGTACTGGACCCACCAGCCGGATCAGTGACCATATGTACAGACATCGGGTACTGGACCCATCAGCCGGATCAGTGGCCATATGTACAGACATCAGATACTGGACCCACCAGCCGGATCAGTGACCATATGTACAGACATCAGGTACTGGACCCACCAGCCGGATCAGTGACCATATGTACAGACATCAGATACTGGACCCACCAGCCGGATCAGTGGCCATATGTACAGACATCAGATACTGGACCCACCAGCCGGATCAGTGACCATATGTACAGACATCAGGTACTGGACCCACCAGCCGGATCAGCGGCCATATGTACAGACATCAGGTACTGGACCCACCAGCCGGATCAGCGGTCATATGTACAGACATCAGGTACTGGACCCACCAGCTTGATCAGCGGTCATATGTACAGACATCAGGTACTGGACCCACCAGCCGGATCAGCGGTCATATGTACAGACATCAGGTACTGGACCCACCAGCCGGATCAGTGGTCATATGTACAGACATCAGGTACTGGACCCATCAGCCGGATCAGTGACCATATGTACTGACATCAGATTCTGGACCCACCAGCCGGATCAGCGGCCATATGTACAGACATCAGGTACTGGACCCATCAGCCGGATCAGTGACCATATGTACAGACATCAGATACTGGACCCATCAGCCGGATCAGTGGTCATATGTACAGACATCAGGTACTGGACCCATCAGCCGGATCAGTGGCCATATGTACAGACATCAGGTACTGGACCCATCAGCCGGATCAGTGGCCATATGTACAGACATCAGGTACTGGACCCACCAGCCGGATCAGCGGTCATATGTACAGACATCAGATACTGGACCCACCAGCCGGATCAGTGGTCATATGTACAGACATCAGATACTGGACCCATCAGCCGGATCAGTGACCATATGTACAGACATCAGGTACTGGACCCATCAGCCGGATCAGTGGTCATATGTACAGACATCGGGTACTGGACCCACCAGCCGGATCAGTGACCATATGTACAGACATCAGGTACTGGACCCATCAGCCGGATCAGTGATATGTACAGACATCAGATACTGGACCCATCAGCCGGATCAGTGACCATATGTACAGACATCAGGTACTGGACCCACCAGCCGGATCAGTGACCATATGTACAGACATCAGGTACTGGACCCACCAGCCGGATCAGTGACCATATGTACAGACATCGGGTACTGGACCCACCAGCCAGATCAGCGGCCATATGTACAGACATCAGATACTGGACCCATCAGCCAGATCAGTGGTCATA
This sequence comes from Rhinophrynus dorsalis, assembly GCA_037306005.1. Classification (NCBI taxonomy): domain Eukaryota; kingdom Metazoa; phylum Chordata; class Amphibia; order Anura; family Rhinophrynidae; genus Rhinophrynus; species Rhinophrynus dorsalis. Next base: position 910,813 of record CM074723.1, on the reverse strand, counting down.
TGTACAGACATCAGGTACTGGACCCACCAGCCGGATCAGTGACCATATGTATAGACATCAGATACTGGACCCACCAGCCGGATCAGTGGTCATATGTACAGACATCAGGTACTGGACCCATCAGCCGGATCAGTGACCATATGTACAGACATCAGGTACTGGACCCATCAGCCGGATCAGTGGTCATATGTACAGACATCAGGTACTGGACCCATCAGCCGGATCAGTGACCATATGTACAGACATCAGGTACTGGACCCATCAGCCGGATCAGTGGCCATATGTACAGACATCAGGTACTGGACCCACCAGCCGGATCAGTGACCATATGTACAGACATCAGGTACTGGACCCATCAGCCAGATCAGTGGCCATATGTACAGACATCAGGTACTGGACCCACCAGCCGGATCAGTGACCATATGTACAGACATCAGGTACTGGACCCACCAGCCGGATCAGTGGCCATATGTACAGACATCAGGTACTGGACCCATCAGCCGGATCAGTGACCATATGTACAGACATCAGGTACTGGACCCACCAGCCGGATCAGTGGCCATATGTACAGACATCAGGTACTGGACCCACCAGCCGGATCAGCGGCCATATGTACAGACATCAGATACTGGACCCACCAGCCGGATCAGTGATCATATGTACAGACATCAGGTACTGGACCCATCAGCCGGATCAGTGGCCATATGTACAGACATCAGGTACTGGACCCACCAGCCGGATCAGTGATCATATGTACAGACATCAGGTACTGGACCCATCAGCCGGATCAGTGACCATATGTACAGACATCGGGTACTGGACCCACCAGCCGGATCAGTGACCATATGTACAGACATCAGATACTGGACCCACCAGCCGGATCAGCGGCCATATGTACAGACATCAGGTACTGGACCCACCAGCCGGATCAGTGGTCATATGTACAGACATCAGGTACTGGACCCATCAGCCGGATCAGTGACCATATGTACAGACATCAGATACTGGACCCATCAGCCAGATCAGTGATCATATGTACAGACATCAGGTACTGGACCCACCAGCCGGATCAGTGGCCATATGTACAGACATCAGGTACTGGACCCATCAGCCGGATCAGTGACCATATGTACAGACATCAGATACTGGACCCATCAGCCAGATCAGTGATCATATGTACAGACATCAGGTACTGGACCCACCAGCCGGATCAGTGACCATATGTACAGACATCAGATACTGGACCCATCAGCCGGATCAGTGACCATATGTACAGACATCAGGTACTGGACCCACCAGCCGGATCAGTGGCCATATGTACAGACATCAGGTACTGGACCCATCAGCCGGATCAGTGGCCATATGTACAGACATCAGGTACTGGACCCATCAGCCGGATCAGTGACCATATGTACAGACATCAGGTACTGGACCCATCAGCCGGATTAGCGGTCATATGTACAGACATCAGGTACTGGACCCATCAGCCGGATCAGCGGTCATATGTACAGACATCAGGTACTGGACCCATCAGCCGGATCAGCGGTCATATGTACAGACATCAGGTACTGGACCCACCAGCCGGATCAGCGGTCATATGTACAGACATCAGGTACTGGACCCATCAGCCGGATCAGCGGTCATATGTACAGACATCAGGTACTGGACCCACCAGCCGGATCAGTGGTCATATGTACAGACATCAGGTACTGGACCCATCAGCCGGATCAGCGGTCATATGTACAGACATCAGGTACTGGACCCACCAGCCGGATCAGCGGTCATATGTACAGACATCAGGTACTGGACCCACCAGCCGGATCAGTGGCCATATGTACAGACATCAGGTACTGGACCCACCAGCCGGATCAGCAATCATATGTACAGACATCAGGTACTGGACCCACCAGCCGGATCAGTGACCATATGTACAGACATCAGGTACTGGACCCATCAGCCGGATCAGTGGCCATATGTACAGACATCAGGTACTGGACCCACCAGCCGGATCAGCGGTCATATGTACAGACATCAGGTACTGGACCCACCAGCCGGATCAGCAGTCATATGTACAGACATCAGATACTGGACCCACCAGCTGGATCAGCGGTCATATGTACAGACATCAGGTACTGGACCCACCAGCCGGATCAGTGGTCATATGTACAGACATCAGGTACTGGACCCACCAGCCGGATCAGTGGTCATATGTACAGACATCAGATACTGGACCCACCAGCCAGATCAGCGGTCATATGTACAGACATCAGGTACTGGACCCACCAGCCGGATCAGTGACCATATGTACAGACATCAGATACTGGACCCACCAGCTGGATCAGCAGCCATATATACAGACATCAGGTACTGGACCCACCAGCCGGATCAGCGGTCATATGTACAGACATCAGGTACTGGACCCACCAGCTGGATCAGCGGTCATATGTGCAGACATCGGGTACTGGACCCACCAGCCGGATCAGTGGTCATATGTACAGACATCAGGTACTGGACCCACCAGCCGGTTCAGCGGTCATATGTACAGACATCAGGTACTGGACCCACCAGCCGGATCAGCGGTCATATGTACAGACATCAGGTACTGGACCCACCAGCCGGATCAGCGGTCATATGTACAGACATCAGGTACTGGACCCATCAGCTGGATCAGCGGTCATATGTGCAGACATCGGGTACTGGACCCACCAGCCGGATCAGTGGTCATATGTACAGACATCAGGTACTGGACTCATCAGCCGGATCAGCGGTCATATGTACAGACATCAGGTACTGGACCCACCAGCCGGATCAGCGGTCATATGTACAGACATCGGGTACTGGACCCATCAGCCGGATCAGCGGTCATATGTACAGACATCAGGTACTGGACCCACCAGCCGGATCAGCGGTCATATGTACAGACTTCAGGTACTGGACCCACCAGCTGGATCAGCGGTCATATGTACAGACATCGGGTACTGGACCCATCAGCCGGATCAGCGGTCATATGTACAGACATCGGGTACTGGACCCACCAGCCGGATCAGCAGTCATATGTACAGACATCAGGTACTGGACCCACCAGCCGGATCAGCGGCCATATGTACAGACATCAGGTACTGGACCCACCAGCCGGATCAGCGGTCATATGTACAGACATCAGATACTGGACCCATCGGCTGGATCAGCGGTCATATGTACAGACATCGGGTACTGGACCCACCAGCCGGATCAGTGACCATATGTACAGACATCAGATACTGGACCCACCAGCCGGATCAGCGGTCATATGTACAGACATCGGGTACTGGACCCATCAGCCGGATCAGCGGTCATATGTACAGACATCGGGTACTGGACCCACCAGCCGGATCAGCGGTCATATGTACAGACATCAGGTACTGGACCCACCAGCCGGATCAGCGGCCATATGTACAGACATCAGGTACTGGACCCACCAGCCGGATCAGCGGTCATATGTACAGACATCAGATACTGGACCCACCAGCTGGATCAGCAGTCATATGTACAGACATCAGATACTGGACCCACCAGCCGGATCAGTGATCATATGTACAGACATCGGATACTGGACCCACCAGCCGGATCAGTGGTCATATGTACAGACATCAGGTACTGGACCCATCAGCCGGATCAGCGGTCATATGTACAGACATCAGATACTGGACCCATCAGCTGGATCAGTGGTCATATGTACAGACATCAGATACTGGACCCATCAGCCGGATCAGCGGTCATATGTACAGACTTCAGGTACTGGACCCATCAGCCGGATCACCGGTCATATGTACAGACATCAGGTACTGGACCCACCAGCCGGATCAGTGACCATATGTACAGACATCAGGTACTGGACCCATCAGCCGGATCAGTGACCATATGTACAGACATCAGGTACTGGACCCACCAGCCGGATCAGTGGCCATATGTACAGACATCAGGTACTGGACCCACCAGCCGGATCAGTGGCCATATGTACAGACATCAGGTACTGGACCCACCAGCCGGATCAGCGGTCATATGTACAGACATCAGGTACTGGACCCATCAGCCGGATCAGCGGTCATATGTACAGACATCAGATACTGGACCCATCAGCCGGATCAGCGGTCATATGTACAGACATCAGGTACTGGACCCATCAGCCGGATCAGTGACCATATGTACAGACATCAGGTACTGGACCCACCAGCCGGATCAGTGACCATATGTACAGACATCAGGTACTGGACCCACCAGCCGGATCAGCGGTCATATGTACAGACATCAGGTACTGGACCCACCAGCCGGATCAGTGACCATATGTACAGACCTCAGGTACTGGACCCACCAGCCGGATTAGCGGTCATATGTACAGACATCAGGTACTGGACCCATCAGCCGGATCAGCGGTCATATGTACAGACATCAGGTACTGGACCCATCAGCCGGATCAGCGGTCATATGTACAGTCATCAGATACTGGACCCACCAGCCGGATCAGTGGCCATATGTACAGACATCAGGTACTGGACCCATCAGCCGGATCAGCGGTCATATGTACAGACATCAGATACTGGACCCACCAGCTGGATCAGCGGTCATATATACAGACATCAGATACTGGACCCACCAGCCGGATCAGTGATCATATGTACAGACATCAGGTACTGGACCCACCAGCCGGATCAGTGGTCATATGTACAGACATCAGATACTGGACCCATCAGCCGGATCAGCGGTCATATGTACAGACATCAGGTACTGGACCCATCAGCCGGATCAGCGGTCATATGTACAGACATCAGGTACTGGACCCACCAGCCGGATCAGTGACCATATGTACAGACATCAGGTACTGGACCCATCAGCCGGATCAGTGACCATATGTACAGACATCAGGTACTGGACCCACCAGCCGGATCAGTGGCCATATGTACAGACATCAGGTACTGGACCCACCAGCCGGATCAGTGACCATATGTACAGACATCAGATACTGGACCCATCAGCCGGATCAGCGGTCATATGTACAGACATCGGTTACTGGACCCACCAGCTGGATCAGCGGTCATATGTACAGACATCGGGTACTGGACCCATCAGCCGGATCAGCGACCATATGTACAGACATCAGGTACTGGACCCATCAGCCAGATCAGTGGTCATATGTACAGACATTGGTTACTGGACCCACCAGCTGGATCAGCGGTCATATGTACAGACATCGGGTACTGGACCCATCAGCCGGATCAGCGGTCATATGTACAGACATCAGGTACTGGACCCATCAGCTGGATCAGCGGTCATATATACAGACATCGTGTACTGGACCCATCAGCCGGATCAGCGGTCATATATACAGACATCGGGTACTGGACCCATCAGCCGGATCAGCGGTCATATGTACAGACATCAGATACTGGACCCACCAGCCGGATCAGCGGTCATATGTACAGACATCAGATACTGGACCCATCAGCCAGATCAGCGGTCATATGTACAGACATCGGTTACTGGACCCACCAGCCGGATCAGCGAGTCATATCTACAGACATCGGGTACTGGACCCATCAGTCGGATCAGTGGCCATAAATTACTGGCAGAATATCAGGTCCATGGAGGCAGACATGACAGTTACTGGCAAGATCTCAGGTCCATGGGGCAGACATGACAGTCACCGCTTATTCTCTGATATTCAGTACTGGCTGTAGCATTCCAGCTTTAAGAACTTTCACCAATAACTGCCTAATCACCATCTTGGGCGTGCCAAACACCACAACAGAGACTGACTTAATATTGCATTTAACCCTTGAGTATCCTCGCTACTGTGTACCTATCCTGTGATATTATATGAGATACCTTGCTTCTGTACACTTAGCCTGTGATAGCATCTCTGTCTGTGATCGCTATTATTATTGTGTCGCCTGTAGAGGGCGTTCTTTACTCCTTTTTTTTTTTTTTTTAATAAAACTGTGTTTTATTTTACCTGCTGGTCTGAGTGTCTTAAAAAAACGTTACACAGGTCCATGGAGGTGGACATGACATTTACTTGCAGGATGTCAGGTCCATGGAGGGAACGTGACAGTTACTTGCAGGGTATCAGGTCCATGGAGGCAGACATGACAGTTACTGGCAGGATGTCAGGTCCATGGAGGAGGACATGACAGTTACTGGCACGATATCAGGTCCATGGAGTCAGACATGACAGTTACTGGCAGGATGTCAGGTCCCTGGAGATAGACATGACAGTTACTGGCAGGATATCAGGTCCATGGAGGAGGACATGACAGTTACTGGCAGTATATCAGGTCCATGGAGGCGGACATGACAGTTACTGGCAGGATATCAGGTCCATGGAGGAGGACATGACAGTTACTGGCAGGATATCAGGTCCATGGAGGAGACATGACAGTTACTTGCAGGATATCAGGTCCATGGAGGAGGACATGACAATTACTGGCAGGATATCAGGTTCATGGAGGTGGACATGACAGTTACATGCAGGATATCAGGTCCATGGAGGTGGACATGACAATTACTGGCAGGATATCAGGTTCATGGAGGCAGACATGACAGTTACTGGCAGGATATCAGGTCCATGGAGGCGGACATGACAGTTACTTGCAGGATATCAGATCCATGGGGGCAGACATGACAGTTACTGGCAGGATATCAGGTCCATGGAGGAGGACATGACAGTTACTGGCACGATATCAGGTCCATGGAGGCAGACATGACAGTTACTGACAGGATATCAGGTCCATGGAGGAGGACATGACAGTTACTGGCAGTATATCAGGTCCATGGAGGCAGACATGACAGTTACTGGTAGGATATCAGGTCCCTGGAGACGGACATGACAGTTACTGGCAGGATATCAGGTCCATGGAGGAGGAGGACATGACAGTTACTGGCAGTATTTCAGGTCCATGGAGGCGGACATGACAGTTACTGGCAGGATATCAGGTCCATGGAGGAGGACATGACAGTTACTGGCAGGATATCAGGTCCATGGAGGAGGATATGACAGTTATATATATATATAAATCACAAATTGTTGAAGTTTATAAGAATCAAAATCAAACCAAACAATGTAAGAAACAATTCAGAATTAAATAAGACTTAGAATGACTAAAAATATCCTTAGAAGCCTCCAGTTCTATTCGTGTTGGAGTTTATCCACACTATGAGCCTTACAATTAGACTCCGTATGTGTTACAAGTCCTCTATTATATGCCTTTCCATATATCCCTTATTGTGATATAGGACCACTATCTAGATTATACATTAGTATAATAAATGTACATCAAAATAGCTAATGTAATTTTTTTTAAAAATGAACACATGAAATGACAATATTCACATTCAGCATAATATGTTAGAATCTAAAACAATTATTGTGATGTTTTTTAAAAAATTTTTTTTAATATTTTATTTAATCTTTGCTATTCATTTTATTCATTTTTTATTGTGATAAATGAATAGTTTGCAATTCATACACAGTATTCTATTCAATTGCATCATTTTAATAAATACAAAGTTTCACATACTAGGGAAGTATATACAAAATAGAAACAGTATCCAACTCCTAATCTAAACCGGATGTTTTATTTACAATATTGGGATGGAGCTTCAATTTCATTGGTGGGAATGCCTATAAATTAGGGTCAGATAGGACGAGCCCCCCCCTTTTCTCCAGACGAAGGCGCTGTTTAGTGCGCCGAAACGCGTTGAGCCACGTGGTCAGGCCGGGCCGGACGGCAGAACCACGATCCTTACAACAAGGAACTGTATCAGCGGTGCGGACACTTCAAACGCAGGGATTATCGAGACTGGGACCACGATCGGAGGAAGAGGCACAAGTGCTACCGGAGCTCCGGAGGATGGTCTGATCTCGAGGATGGCGAGAGAGACAGAGGACTAATACCCAGAAAGGCGCATTTACTCTGGGTGTCCAGTAAGCAGATAGACACACTTTAACGGAACTAGCGCTTCTTGCTACATCTTCAGCAGGCGCAATCACTCTCTATTCTAATAGAGCCTTTTCACCATCGTTCCTTCTCTATGATAGACTTAAAATATCTGTCTCCTTGTGTCCATTCCCTTGCATGTCAAGTATTCTGTGCACCATATGCTAGATGCAAATATTGAAATACATAATATGTTTTATATTGCACATATTTGAAGGAAAGATTTTCCACACGTATGATTTCCATATATATGGTGACTTTTAATACCACAAGCTGTTTTAATAATAAATTATATTTAATTTTCTTTTTTCAGATTATATTTTTACTTGTGCTTATTTACTATTGATATCTCTAACTATACTACACTTAGAGGATATTTTTGCGCTGTCCCTCCCTTCCTTTTTTCTTTTGCATGACAGTTACTGGCAGGATATCAGGTCCATGGAGGAGGACATGACAGTTACTTGCAGGATATCAGGTCCATGGAGGCAGACATGACAGTTACTGGCAGGATATCAGGTCCATGGAGGCAGACATGACAGTTACTTGCAGGATATCAGGTCCATGGGGGCAGACATGACAGTTACTGGCAGGATATCAGGTCCATGGAGGCGGACATGACAGTTACTGGCAGGATATCATGTCCATGGAGGCGGACATGACAGTAACTTGCAGGATATCAGGTCCATGGAGGAGGACATGACAGTTACTGGCAGGATAAAAGGTCCATGGAGGAGGACATGACAGTTACTGGCAGGATATCAGGTCCATGGAGGCGGACATGACAGTTACTGGTAGGATATAAGATCCATGTGGGAGGACATGACAGTTACTTGCAGGATGTCAGGTCCATGGAGGAGGACATGACAGTTACTGGCAGGATATCAGGTCCATGGAGGCGGACATGACAGTTACTGGCAGGATAACAGGTCCATGGAGGCGGACATGACAGTTAATGGCAGGATATCAGGTCCATGGAGGCGGACATGACAGTTACTGGCAGGATATCAGGTGCATGGAGGAGGACATGACAGTTACTGGCAGGATATCAGGTCCATGGAGGCAGACATGACAGTTACTTGCAGGATATCAGGTCCATGGAGGTGGACATGACAGTTACTGGCAGGATATCAGGTCCATGGAGGCGGACATGACAGTTACTGGCAGGATATCAGGTCCATGGAGGAGGACATGACAGTTACTGGCAGGATATCAGGTCCATGGAGGCAGACATGACAGTTACTTGCAGGATATCAGGTCCATGGAGGAGGACATGACAGTTACTGGCAGGATATCAGGTCCATGGAGGCAGACATGACAATTACTGGCAGGATATCAGGTCCATGGAGGAGGACATGACAGTTACTGGCAGGATATCAGGTACATAGGGGGGACACGACAGTTACTGGCAGGATATCTGGTCCATGGAGGAGGACATGACAGTTACTGGCAGGATATCAGGGCCATGGAGGAGGACATGACAGTTACTGGCAGGATATCAGGTCCATGGAGGAGGACATGACAGTTACTTGCAGGATATCAGGTCCATGGAGGCAGACATGACAGTTACTGGCAGGATATCAGGTCCATGGAGGCGGACATGACAGTTACTTGCAGGATATCAGGTCCATGGAGGCGGACATGACAGTTACTGGCAGGATATCAGGTCCATGGAGGCGGACATGACAGTTACTGGCAGGATATCAGGTCCATGGAGGCGGACATGACAGTTACTTGCAGGATATCAGGTCCATGGAGGCGGACATGACAGTTACTGGCAGGATATTAGGTCCATGGAGGCGGACAAGACAGTTACTGGCAGGATAAAAGGTCCATGGAGGCGGACATGACAGTTACTGGCAGGATAACAGGTCCATGGAGGCGGACATGACAGTTACTGGCAAGATAACAGGTCCATGGAGGCGGAAATGACAGTTACTGGCAGGATATCAGGTCCATGGAGGCGGACATGACAGTTACTGGCAGAATATCAGGTCCATGGAGGCAAATATGACAGCTACTGGTAGGATAACAGGTCCATGGAGGCGGACATGACAGTTACTGGCAGGATAACAGGTCCATGGAGGCGGACATGACAGTTACTGGCAGGATAACAGGTCCATGGAGGCGGACATGACAGTTTCTGGCAGGATATCAGGTCCATGGAGGCGGATATGACAGTTACTGGCAGGATATCAGGTCCATGGAGGAGGAGGACATGACAGTTACTGGCAGGATATCAGGTCCATGGAAGCGGACATGACAGTTACTGGCAGGATATCAGGTCCATGGAGGCAGATATGACAGTTACTGGCAGGATATCAGGTCCATGGAGGAGACATGACAGTTACTGGCAGGATGTCAGGTCCCTGGAGATAGACATGACAGTTACTGGCAGGATATCAGGTCCATGGAGGCAGACATGACAGTTACTGGCAGGATGTCAGGTCCCTGGAGATAGACATGACAGTTACTGGCAGGATATCAGGTCCATGGAGGAGACATGACAGTTACTGGCAGGATATCAGGTCCATGGAGGCGGACATGACAGTTACTGGCAGGATATCAGGTCCATGGAGGAGACATGACAGTTACTGGCAGGATATCAGGTCCATGGAGGTGGACATGACAGTTACTGGCAGGATATCAGGTCCATGGAGGAGACATGACAGTTACTGGCAGGATATCAGGTCCATGGAGGAGACATGACAGTTACTTGCAGGATATCAAGTCCATGGAGGAGGACATGACAGTTACTGGCAGGATATCAGGTCCATGGAGGAGGACATGACAGTTACTGGCAGGATATCAGGTCCATGGAGGAGACATGACAGTTACTGTAGGATGTCAGGTCCATGGAGGCAGACATGACAGTTACTGGCAGGATATCAGGTCCATGGAGGAGACATGACAGTTACTGGCAGGATATCAGGTCCATGGAGGCGGACATGACAGTTAGTGGCAGGATATCAGGTCCATGGAGGAGACATGACAGTTACTGGCAGGATATCAGTTCCATGGAGGCAGACATGACAGCTACTTGCAGGATATCAGGTCCATGGGGGCAGACATGACAGTTCTTGTTGGTTTTTACAATCCGAAGCTGGCAGAGTGAGTGAGCCTATTTAACCCTTTAAGGAGCAGAGGGATCCACAAAGCATTGCAAATCAATGTGTTGCGCACCCCTCTGGTGCTTACATGGTTAAGATTACCATGTGGAGTGGGCGGAGTTTGAGGTTCTTTAAGGAACTGTCATGTCCATTGTCCGCTACTATTGACCTGACAGGAATGATTGAAGATGTCCTCCTTTGAAATTGAAAGGGGCCATTAGAATTTTATGGACCTCATAACATTACTGGGGGGTTATTAATAGTTGGTGTTACTTCCCCTTTTAAGATAAAATCACTTTGAGCTGTAATAATGTTTGAAGGAAAAATCTTTGCCAGAATCTCCTCTTTGTAACTCGTTAGGAAACGCAGTGGAACAGATACTGATTTATTAACCCCGTCAGTACTGGACAGGTCTCCGGTCTATCGCTTCCCATTGAGAGAGACCTTGCTGGCATTCAGAGGGTTAAAATCGTGATTTCTATCCATGGTGATTTTTATTTATCCCTTATGGATTGCTCCGGTTTTCTTCATCATACGGCCCAGCGGAGGGGAGTCCTATCGGGGGATGTATTGGGGAGACCTGGAGCAGGTCTGACCAGTTCCTTCATACATACGGCCCGGCGGAGGGGAGTCCTATTGGGTGATGTACTGGGGAGACCTGAAGCAGATCTGACCAGTTCCTTCATACATACGGCCCGGCGGAGGGGAGTCCTATTGGGTGATGTATTGGGGAGACCTGGAGTAGATCTGACCAGTTCCTTCATACATACGGCCCGGTGGAGGGGAGTCCTATCGGGTGATGTATTGAGGAGACATGGAGCAGATCTGACCAGTTCCTTCATACATACGGCCCGGCGGAGGGGAGTCCTATTGGGTGATGTATTGGGGAGACCTGGAGCAGATCTGACCAGTTCCTTCATACATACGGCCCGGTGGAGGGGAGTCCTATCGGGTGATGTATTGAGGAGACATGGAGCAGATCTGACCAGTTCCTTCATACATGCGGCCCGGTGGAGGGGAGTCCTATCGGGTGATGTATTTGGGAGACCTGGAGCAGATCTGACCAGTTCCTTCATACATATGGCCCGGTGGAGGGGAGTCCTATTGGGTGATGTATTGAGGAGACATGGAGCAGACCTGACCAGTTCCTTCATACATATGGCCCGGTGGAGGGGAGTCCTATTGGGTGATGTATTGAGGAGACATGGAGCAGACCTGACCCATTCCTACCCTCAGGGAACAGTTCAAAATCCAATTTCCCCTTAATTCAATGGAGTTTTAACCCCGTGACTGCTAGCGAGGTCTCCTACACATTGCAAGGCGTGGTACTTCTTCCCTGGGAACATGTCCAGTACAGGGCAGTTTCTGTGCCCAGGACTGGTCCCATTCTTACTCGCCTCCTTGTCCGTCTGTCCTTCTGCCGAGGGGAGGAGAGGAGCCCTCACACCAGTATAAAGACCCATTGTCCTTCTGCTACCCACCACCCGCTGCTTGTGGGCACTGCATGCGATCCCCTCCTGTGCCATAGCTTCCAAGTCATGCCAACTGTCCCCTGCAGCACAGCCTGTGCCCTGGCACACTCAGCGGGCTTTGTACAGGGGACAGGACAATCTGTTCTTGTGCCAGGGGGCTGCAGTGAATACAGGGGATGTTTATTAGCTACATTAACTCTTTGACTGCCAGTGGGGTGAGCAACTCATTACACACCTCTCTGACACTCAAACGGTTAACCCTTAATATGCGCCACTTAGAGCCATCATTGTTTCTACCGACAATCACACCAGTTTTAATCCTTTGTTTGCAAGAGTCGTGTGAAACACCATCAAATAATTAACCCCTCACGTTACACGTCCCAGGTGCTGTACTCTAGTATCCATACTGTGCCATCTGGGCTCCCTCTGGCACACAACAATTAACCCTTGTAAATATAGGGTGGCCATGTTTCCTTTGTGCCACACAGGGACACAGAGGAGACTGAAGTGACAGAGAACGACGTCTCCTCGGGTCTAATACAGCTGTACGGGCGCAGTACTGTGACATCACCGGACGTCACTATGCAATCCGCACTTTCTCAGGAGCATCCCAGAGCCACAGAGTCTCTATATGCAGGAAAATGTTGCGTACACTTGTGGTGCTATATAAATAAATATATTAATTCATATACATGAGCAAGAACTTCAAACTGTCTACTGAGACAGAAAGTGAAGTCTGCAATTGCCTACAAGAAAATGGATGTCAAGTCTTGGTGTAGCCTTATGCTAAAAGAAAATGAATGTCAAGTCTTGGTGTAGCCTTATGCTAAAAGAAAATGGATGTCAAGTCTTGGTGTAGCCTTATGCTAAAAGAAAATGGATGTCAAGTCTTGTAAAAACCTACAGAATGTGAGAGGTTTCTGGGAATGAACAACAGCACAATGTTCTGTTCTACGGCTAGTCACCGCCCAGAAACATCACGTTTTATCTCTCTAGTGCCATTGCAGAGGAGAAATTTCCACATACATATTAGACAAATCCCGCTCCAAAGGGAAGTCCAGTTACAAAATGACGGGCAGGTCCCCCTACACAGGAACACCAGCTAACACCCGACGTACGTTTCGGCTTAGTTGGGCCTCATCAGGAGGGTGCAGCTGGATTCCCTAGGCACTGAGAGCAAGGGTTCCATGTTTGGATTACCCTTTTCACTTAAGGAAACCCGCAAGTCTAATAAAATAAACATACAGAATGTGAGAGGTTTCTGGGAATGAACAACACAAGGCCTGTCCTCCAGCTAGTCACCGCCCAGAACCATCACATTTTAGCTCTCTAGTGACATTACAGAGGAGAAGCTTCCACATACATATTAGACGAATCCCACCCAAAAGGCAGTCCGGTTCCAAAATGATGGCAAGTGCCCCTTACATGGAAACAACAACTAACCAACAACAGCTGCTTGGAACTAGACAAGCCACATGAATAGAGTGCAACTGGATTCCCTAGGCACTGAGAGCATGGGGTTCACGTCTGTATTACCCTTTACACTTAAGGAGACCACATAAATGTCTAAAAAACAAAACCTACAGAATGTGAGAGATTTCGGGGAATTAACAAAAACACAATGGCCTGTTCTACGGCTAGTTACCACCCAGAAGCATCACATGGACCCCTTGCTCTCAGTACCGAGGGAGTCCAGCTGCACCCCTCTGACAAGGCCAAACTAGGCCGAAATGTACGTCGGGGGTTAGCTGGTGTTCCTGGGCAAGGAGGACTTGTCCGTCATTTTGGAACTGGACCACCTTTTGGGCGGGATTAGTCTAATATGTATGTGGAAATTTCTTCTCTGTAATGGCACTAGAGAGATAAAACGTGATGCTTCTGGGCGGTGACTAGCTGAAGAAAAGACCATTGCGCTGATGTTTATTCCCTTAAGCCTCTCACATTTTGTATATTTGTGGTCGGATCTATACAGCTTTGAGATGGTAACTAGACAGTCCAGGGATGATATGTGCCTTAAACCCCGGCCTGAATAGTCATGAGGGGCGAGGAAGTAGTAAACCTGAATAGAGGGTCCACTTGGTTAATTGAATTTGAACAGGGGGGGTAATTTGGGATGGGAATGACCCGTAACGTAAGAGGATTGAGGGAGGAAGCTGGGGGGATTAAATAGTCCTCCAGCTCCTCCCACAATTACAGGCACAGCCTTATCATTTGTGGTCGGATCTATACAGCGTTGAGATGGTACTAGACAGTCCAGGGATGATATGTGCCTTAAACCCCCGCCTGAATAGTCATGAGGGGCGAGGAAGTAGTAAACCTGAATAGAGGCAAAGTATCCAAAAATAATATTTATTAGACAATGACTGAAAGGAGTACATGTTTATTTTAACATAGCTTGTTGAGCTCGCTTGATTTCTGACACAGGATTGTGAACATAGCGGGTAAAGCAGTTAGATTTCCAACGACCTAGTCTTTGAATAATGTGAGGAGGAACTTGCTGTCGAGAGGCTGTGGTGGCTGCCCCTATGCGAAAAGAATGGCCTGAATATAACGAAGCATTTAAACCTAGTAGAGACAGGAGGAAACGTACGTGTTGAGTAAATGTGGAAGTGGATAATGGGCTCCCATTTATTGGTAAAAGCGGGAAACTAGTGGGTTTGTCATGAAGTAGAGAGATTAGAGATTTGATAGCAGAGACTGGACACCAAGTGTCGTTGGTAGCGTGATAAGTGATATGAGTGCCTAATGCTAATTGATCTGTTTTGGAACGTGGAAGAAATAAAGTGAAGGAATTTTTTTGTAGTGTAAGATGACCCAATTTGAGAAATGCTGAATGTGAATTTGAGATAGTAAACTCGCTAGGACGTAGAAAGCCAAAGAAAGCCAAATGAATGGCGGCTAGCATAACGTGATTAGTCATGGAATCGAATGGTTTGGAAAGTAAAAGTGAGACCAGGTTCCTAAAGAGTTTACCATCTATTGGTAAGCGGTGAGAGAGTGGTGAAGATTGTGTTTTAGCCAGTCCTTTGAGAAACAGTTTGGTTTTATAGGAAGAAAAAATGGATATCTGGTTGGGAGTGTTAAGGTTGATGTGATGTTGAATCCCTGCCAAGTAGTTTTTAATCGTAAGTGGTGAGAGTCGTAGGCCGGAGGCACAATGGGCAGCAAAGGCCAGAATACTGGATATATTATAAGGTTCTGAAGGTTTGAATTTGGAGATGAATTTGTTGAAATATAGCCAAGCTCTGTTATAATTCCTTAGTGTGTTTGGGGCAAGAGCCCGACCGATGATTTCTTCTGATTTGTGGACATAGTTGTTGAAATCAGAACGAGTTCTTTGAAAGGTGGAGGTGATAGTCGCTGGAGTGTAGTTTGCTGATGTGACCGGAAAAACTGTTGGAATTTGAAACGGGAGAGAAGGTCAGCTGCTTTATTGGAATGACCCGGTAAAAAGGAACATAAAAAGTGGAAGTTATATGTGAGAGCCAGCAAGACTAACTTCCTAAGAAATTGCATGATATGTATATTTTTTGATCTGCCTTTCCTGATGGTGTTAGATAATGCTTGATTGTCCGTGTAGAAGATTATATGTTGGCCTGACCATGTATGACCCCATAAAGCTGCTGCTGCCACAATTGGGTAGATTTCGAACAAAGTTGATGTAGTGAAGAAATTTGGAATGAGTGATACCTCGTCTGGCCAGGATTCGGCAAACCATTGTGATTCGGAAATGGCAGCAAAACCCTTCCCAGCCGAAGCATCTGAGTAAATGAGGATTGCGTCAGTGAATTTTTGGGGTAAAAATAAGGAACGGCCGTTCCAATTCTTGAGGAATTCTTCCCACATAGCGATGTCTGATCTGGCTTCATCATCCAGCATCACTTGTGGGGAGCTACTAGACAATAATTTTATCAGATGTGAGGTGAAGGACCTACCTTGGGGCATGATTTTGGTAGCGTAATTTAAGTGGCCTAGGAGAGATTGAAGTTCTGAGATGTGACATGTCTCTTTAAGTGTGAATTCTTGTAATAAGGTTCTGATCCTATCTAGTTTGTCTGTAGGTAGTCTTGCTTCCATGAGTATGGTGTCTAAAGTGATCCCTAGAAATTCAATGATGTGTGATGGGCCAAGTGTTTTGTGAGCTGCGGTAGGGATATCTAATTCTCTAAATAATTCCAGAGTTTTGGACAAACTGGTAGGTTCCATACCTGGTGGATCAATTAAGAGGAAGTCATCCAGATAATGGATTACCACTGGACATTTAGAAATGTTGAGTATTAACCAGGCCAGGGTGTCTGCGAAAAATTCGAATATTTTTGGGCTACTTTTGGACCCGAATACTAATCTTGTGGCGAAATAATACTTCTGATCCCAACGAATTCCATGGAGATGCCATAATGAGTGGTCGATTGGTAATAATTTAAAAGCGTCAGAAATGTCTGTTTTTGATAACCAGCAATATTGACCACATTGGAGAATATGTGTGATGGCATCATCTAATCTGACGTATTCCATGGACATATCTTCAGAAGGTATCAGGGAGTTAATGCTAGGCTGAGTAGAACCATGGGGGGCAGAAAGATCTATGATTAGCCTCTTTTTATCAGGTTGAAATTTCTTGGTGGCTATCCCTAATGGGTTGATCCTCCAAATGGGGAATGGAGGGGACAAGAAAGGGCCTATAATAAACCCTTTCTCTAACTCACTCTGAATGAGTTTACAAACTGTATCTGGTTCAGAAGAGGCTGAAAGTAAATTGGGGCATTCAATAGAGGTATCCGGACAACGATTGATACCTGTATGGAAACCTGAACTGAAACCAGATATGATATAGTTGGAAAGTGTGGTGTTTGGGTGTTGAAGAAGAAGAGACTGCAACTTGGACTGGTTAATGGATCTTGATCCTTTATTAATGGAGAAATTTTTTTGGGCAAATGACCTTAGATTGGAAGTTGTGACAGACAGAACATTGATGTAGTAGCCTACATGCGTTGTAAAAGCACCCCTTACTGTTGAAATTATTACATATAGGGGAGTTACCTATGTAATGAATGGTCCTACCCAATTTGTCTTTGGTAGGGCGAGAAGTTTGTTCAGAAGAGGAATTCAGTTCCTGATGTCTACTTGTGGATGGGAGTTCTAACTGGTTGGAGGTAATGGAGGATGGAAGCTCCAGTCTGTGTGATAATTGAATTGGGTCAAAGCCGCGGCGGCCTTAGCGGCAAACGATTTATGATAATCATAATAAGCAAAACCACCATATCTATGACCCAAGTCGACTAGAGTATACATATAAGTATCTAGTTCCTGGCGTCTATGAGGCGAGATAGAGCATATAATATCTCTATATACACTGAACGCTAAGACAAATTCAGGAATAGATAACTTGTGAGCTAGTCTAGGGTCTTTGGTTTTGAGTGTGACTGACACTCCACCGCAGTTAACTGTTTTGTTTTCCATAAGGTCTTGAGATGCCAACAGAATAGCGGCTAGATTGACTTCCTTCCCTTCCAGAATATCCTTACGTAAGTTTTGTGGAATCATGTGTGCAGGTGTAATGCGTGGAGGCATGTTAGAGTTACCTGATGTTTCCAACGTGTTAGAAGGTGCTATGGATGGATTGGTGAGAGGGTTGTTAGATTCGAGGTTGGATAACCTGGACTGTATGTTGGATACAGTGGAAGTAAGATCAGTAAGCATTTGTATAATTTTATGGGACTGATCTGTTTGCGGCAAGGAAATACTAGGAGTATGGGGCAGCGACAAGGTGGGTGAACCGCCTGGAATAGTAACTGGAGAAGTAGGAATGGGTGAAGTAATAGAGTTGTCATATAGTAATTTATAAAGTTCATTCTTCCTAGCAGATGCAGAGTAATGAATTCCTCTTCTATTGAGCTCTGTCGTCAGCTTAGCAATGGTCCATGATCTGTAGGATGAACCAGCAGTGGAAGATGAACGTTTACGTGTTGTGTTTTGTATAGCACTTGGTGGTTCAGAAGCTGAGGTCCCTGGGGTATTAGTGTCTTCCATGACCTGTGTTACTAGACAAAATATAACAGAATTAGGGAAAGGCAATGAAAATACCTTGGAGAAATGACTTAATATATAGACCTGGAGGACGTGAAAATTCTTGACCTCTTGAAGGCGGGATTGGTGAAGGAGATGTACCTCGTTGTGATTTAGTTGAAGTTTTTTTTTTTTTTGTTTTTTTTTTTGGAAAGTAGTACTGACCAGGAACTTAAGACTAATGTATTATAGTTTACAGTAACCGGGAGGTTGAGTTGTTCCATGAGCGAGGCTTGAATTGACCGAAAACGGAAACCTAACACACCAGTCTTTCTTCCTGGCTGACGTAATCTACTTGTCCTGAAATAAGTATATGTCTTGACTAATGCCACAAGCGAGACTCCTTCATGACTTAGGTTCGTGTGTACCTGATTGTGCAATGTGTACAACCTGTGGAGGATAACGTTGTTGAGCATGAAGTAAGACATAACTAGAAAAACCGTATTTGTACCACAACGAGGTAAGTGAAAAATTCAAAACATTTTTTTAGGTGAAAGTGAACCTTGAAGCGAAAGGAGGTGAATTAATTTAATTTGAAGGAGGTAAGGTAATGGAAACTCTCAGCCTCCCGGAGTATAATGATCCTTGACCTTCAGCCTCCAGTTAGGTTAAATTGACGGAGACCTTTGGCCTCCCAAAAATAGGAAAAGTGATAGTGAACCTATTTATAATTGGAGGTAAGGTAATGGATAACCTTTGGCCTCCTGAGAGGTAAGGAGACAGTGACCTTCGGCCTCTGGGAAGAGGTAAGGAGACGGTGACCTTCGGCCTCTGAGAAGAGGTAAGGAGACGGTGACCTTCGGCCTCTGAGAAGAGGTAAGGAGACGGTGACCTTCAGCCTCTGTGAGGAGGTAAGAAGACGGTGACCTTCTGACTTGAGAAAGAGGTAAGGTGACAATGACCTTCGACCCCTGATAGAGGTAAGGAGAGTGTGACCTTCGGCCTCCGGAAAGAGGTAAGGAAGAAGTGACCTTCGGCCTCATGATTTGAGGTAAGGTGACCCTGACCTTCGACCTCTAGTAGTGAGATGTGTGAGTTTGACCTACTGAAGTCTATGCAGTGACGTTAGATTGTATAGACTGAATGCTACCTGCTGGAGATGAGTGTCAAATGCCAGATAAGTTAATTTGAAAACAGTAATGAGAAGGAGAGAGATAGAGACAGAGATACAGATGAATAAAAGTCTACATACTCCTTAAAGTCTGATAGTACAGATACAGAGGTGGAAGGAATTGTGGACCACATGGCTATATAAAATAGTGCAATGGACACAGATTAATGCATTGAGCATAAATATAACAAGATACATATATATATCATTTTTTTTTTTTTTTTTATACTCCCCATATGTATTGGAGGTGATCTACACTCCTCACACAACATTTGATACCAGAATAAACAATTAAACCCTTATTACATAACCTCTTCTGATTCCTGCCCACAAACTTGAGTTATTTCTGACCCAGAATATGGAGTATATTTAAAAACATTTTAATAATGGAAAGCATCATGATAAACCTACTTGGAATAATTAGAGATTGTGAAAGTTTGTAAAATATATATAGAACGTTAAATGACATGATAAACTGTGATACACGTGGTCACTGATCAGCATGGTAGAAGAAAGCCCATTTTAAACAGAGTCATGATATTATATGAACTGTATGATCGTACCTGCCTGGATAGTGGCTGGGACGAGGTAACACTACAGAGAGACGCAGGGAAGTGATGTCACTTCCTGAATGGTAGCCGAAGTCTATGAGGATGCATTGAGACGTTGGTTAATGGATGGGGAAATGCGCATGGTGATACACGATGATACACATATAGAAGTGAACAGGATTCTTACCTTTGTCGGCAACGATCGAGAAGTATAACTCACGTGACTTGCGACGGCGGTGTAATGACGTGCGAATGACCCGGAATGACCCGAATGACCCGTAACGTAAGAGGATTGAGGGAGGAAGCTGGGGGGATTAAATAGTCCTCCAGCTCCTCCCACAATTACAGGCACAGCCTTATCATTTATTTTAAATACTCTTAGGGGGTCTCCCTAAGAGTGAAGGTTAACCAGATGTGGACCCCTTGCTCTCATTGGCTAGTGAGTCCAGTTGCACCCTACTGACAAGGCTCAACTAGGCCAAAACGTACATCAGGGGTTAGCCGGTGTTCCTGTGTTGGAAATGGACTGCCTTTTGGTCGGGATTAGTCTAATATGTATGTGGACATTTCTCCTTAATAATAGCATTAGAGAACTAAAACATGATGCTTCTGAGTGGTGACTAGCTGTACAACAGGCCATTGTGCTGTTGTTCATTCCCAGAAGTCTCTCACATTTTGTATAATTATTTTGAATATTCTTAGGGGTCTCCTTAAGAGTGAAGGGTAATCCAGACATGGACCCCTTGCTCTTAGTGCCTAGGGAGTCCAGCTGCACCCTCCGGACAAGCCCCAACTAGGCTTAAATGGGGACTTGCCTGTCATTTTGGATCTGGACTGCCTTTTGGGAGGGATTATTCTATTATGTATGTGGACATTTCTCTTCTCTAATGGAGCTAGAGAGCTAAAATGTGATGCTTTTGGACGGTGACTAGCCGAAAAACAGGCCTTTGTGCTGTTGCTCATTCCCAGAAGCCTCTAACATTTTGTATATTTATTTTGAATACTCTTAGGGGTCTCCCTAGGATTGAAGGGTAATCCAAACATGGACCCCTTGCTCTCAGTGCCTAGGGAGTCTAGCTGCACCCTCCTTTTGAGGCCCAACTAGACCAAAATGTACATCGGGGGTTAGCTGGTGGTCCTGCGCAGAGGCACTTGCCCCTAATTTTGGAACTGGACCACCTTTTCGGTGGGATTAGTCTAATATGTATGTGGACATTTCTCCTCTGTAATGGTATTAAAGAGCTAAAACGTGATGCTTCTGGGCGGTCACTAGCCGTAGAACAGGCCATTGTGCTGTTGTTATTCCCAGAAGTCTCTCACATTTTGTATATTTATTTTGAATATTATTAGGGGTCTCCCTAACAGTGAAGGGTAATCCAGACGTGGACCCCTTGCTGTCAGTGCCGTGGGAGTCCAGCTGCACCCCACTGATAAAGTCAAGCTGGGCCGAAAAGTACGTTGGGGGTTAGCTGGTGTTCCTGGGCAGAGATGACTTGTCCGTCATTTTGGAACTGGACCACCTTTCAGGTGGGATTAGTCTAAAATGTATGTGGACATTTCTTCTCTGTAATAGCACTAGAGAACTAAAATGTGATGCTTCTGGGTGGTGACTAGATGTAGAAAAGACCATTGCGCTGATGTTTATTCCCATAAGCCTCTCACATTTTGTATAGTTATTTTAAATACTCTTAGGGGGTCTCCCTAAGAGTGAAGGTTAACCAGATGTGGACCCCTTGCTCTCATTGGCTAGTGAGACCAGCTGTCCCCTCCTGACAAGGCTCAACTAGGCCAAAACGTACATCAGGGGTTAGCCGGTGTTCCTGTGTTGGAAATGGACTGCCTTTTGGTCGGGATTAGTCTAATATGTATGTGGACATTTCTCCTTAATAATAGCATTAGAGAGCTAAAACATGATGCTTCTGAGTGGTGAATAGCTGTAGAACAGGCCATTGTGCTGTTGTTCATTCCCAGAAGTCTCTCACATTTTGTATAATTATTTTGAATATTCTTAGGGGTCTCCCTAAGAGTGAAGGGTAATCCAGACATGGACCCCTTGCTCTTAGTGCCTAGAGCGTCCAGCTGCACCTTCCGGACAAGCCCCAACTAGGCTTAAATGGGGACTTGTTTGTCATTTTGGATCTGGACTGCCTTTTGGGAGGGATTATTCTAATATGTATGTGGACATTTCTCTTCTCTAATGGAGCTAGAGAGATAAAATGTGATGCTTCTGGGCGGTCACTAGCCGTAGAACAGGCCATTGTGCTGTTGTTCATTCCCAGAAGTCTCTCACATTTTGTATTTTATTTTGAATATTATTAGGGGTCTCCCTAAGAGTGAAGGGTAATCCAGATGTGGACCCCTTGCTGTCAGCGCCAAGGGAGTCCAGCTGCACCCCACTGATAAGGTCAAGCTAGACCGAAAAGTAAGTTGGGGGTTAGCTGGTGTTCCTTGGCAGAGATGACTTGTCTGTCATTTTGGAACTGGACCACTTTTTGGGTGGGATTAGTCTAAAATGTATGTGGACATTTCTCCTTTGTAATAGCACTAGAGAACTAAAATGTGATGCTTCTGGGCGGTGACTAGCTGTAGAATAGACCATTGCGCTGATGTTTATTCCCATAAGCCTTTCACATTTTGTATATTTATTTTAAATACTCTTAGGGGGTCTCCTTAAGAGTGAAGGGTAATCCAGACGTGGACCCCTTGCTGTCAGTGCCGAGGGAGTCCAGCTGCACCCCACTGATAAGGTCAAGCTAGTCTGAAAAGTATGTTGGGGGTTAGCTGGTGTTCCTGTGCAGAGATGACTTGTCTGTCATTTTGAAACTGGACCACATTTTGGGTGGGATTAGTCTAATATGTATGTATGTATGTATGTATGTATGTATGTATGTATGTATGTATGTATGTATGTATGTATGTATGTGTAAATTTCTTCTCTATATTGGCGCGAGAATGACAAAACTTGATGTTTCTGGGCAGTGACTAGCTGGAGACCAGCCAATTGTGCATTCCCAGAAGTCTCTCACCTTTTGTATATTTATTTTGAGTACTCTTAAGGGTCTCCCTAAGAGTAAAAGGTAATCCAGATGTGGAACCTTTGCTCTCAGTGCCTAGGGAGGTCTAAGAAGGCTAAAACTTTTGTTGGAGTTTAGCTGGTGTTCCTGTGCAGAGGCTTCTCAGTTTTTTGTCTAAGATCAAGTGTAGTATCTGTTCCTTTACTTCCTGGGGGGCAGAGATGCACTTGGTCTGATGCCATGGCTGGTTAGTGGAAAGCACGAGGTGCTTTTTTTTTTTTTTTTTCTTTTCTTCTCTCCTCTCCT
Organism: Rhinophrynus dorsalis; assembly: GCA_037306005.1. Classification (NCBI taxonomy): domain Eukaryota; kingdom Metazoa; phylum Chordata; class Amphibia; order Anura; family Rhinophrynidae; genus Rhinophrynus; species Rhinophrynus dorsalis. The sequence goes on along the minus strand of CM074723.1, from coordinate 887,210 downwards.
CTCCTGTGACACCGAGCACGTGATTCCCGCACACGAGTATTGGTGGAGCACTGGCAATGCACTTAGGACTTTTTATTTTTCCCTTCACTTCAGTCACCCTGGTCTCCTTGGCAGGACGCAACGAATTTTTATAATGCCAGCCGGGAGGCTGGGGCCTTAACAGGCACAAATTTATTTATTATTTATTCACAGTGCACTTTTTGTTTTGCACTGATTTATGGATTTTTTTCTGCGCTATTTAATGACACCAGCACTTAGCTCACTACAACACTTGAACACTGGAAATCGCCTCAGTGAGGCCGGGTCGAAAGACTTGAGCTTTGGTGGGGGGGGATGGTTGATGTGCCCTCGGGCCTCCACCCCCCCCCCCTTAAAGACTCCGACGCTCCTCTCCCCGGAGGGAACTGAAGAAAAAGGTCCCGGGGTGGGACGCTATAAAGCTGAAAACCCCTGGATGAAGACCCTTCTCTCCCTTCGGGGGTGGAGGAGAAGTTAAAGGGCCCCCCAATCCATCAATGGTGCGGGGAGTCAAAGGCTGACCCGGCCCCTGGAATTGCACTGCGCACCTATGAATGGACACAGAGCACAACTGGGATCGGAAGAAGCACAGGACTGCACGTTTGAAGACGGCACAGCACCTCGGGCTTATCAATAACATCCTGTGCAGAGGGAAATTGCCTGTCATTTTGGATCTGGACTGCCTTTTGGGTGGGATTAGTCTAATACGTATGTGGACATTTCTCTTCTCTAATGGCGCTAGAGAGTTAAAACATGATGCTTCTGAGTGGTGACTAGCCATAGAACAGGCCTTTGTGCTGTTGTTCATTCCCAGAAGTCTCTCACATTTTGTATAATTATTTTGAATACTCTTAGGGGTCTCCCTAGAATTGAAGGGTAATCCAAACATGGACCCCTTGCTCTCAGTGCCTAGAGAGTCTAGCTGCACCCTCCTTATGAGGCCCAACTAGGCCAAAATGTACATCGGGGGTTAGCTGGTGGTCCTGTGCAGAGGGACTTGCTCCTAATTTTAGAACTGGACCACTTTTTCGGTGGGATTAGTCTAATATGTATGTGGACATTTCTCCTCTGTAATGGTATTAAAGAGCTAAAACGTGATGCTTCTGAGTGGTGACTAGCTGTAGAACAGGCCATTGTGCTGTTGTTCATTCCCAGAAGTCTCTCACATTTTGTATATTTATTTTGAATACTCTTAGGGGGTCTCACTAAGAGTGAAGGTTAACCAGATGTGGACCCCTTGATCTCAATGGCTAGTGAGTCCAGTTGCACCCTCCTGACAAGGCCCAACTAGGCCGAAACGTACATCAGGGGTTAGCCGGTGTTTCTGTGCAGAGGTGACTTGCCCGTCGTTTTGTAAATGGACTGCCTTTTGGTCGGGATTAGTCTAATATGTATGTGGACATTTCTCCTTAATAATAGCATTAGAGAGCTAAAACGTGATGCTTCTGAGTGGTGACTAGCTGTAGAACAGGCCATTGTGCTGTTGTTCATTCCCAGAAGTCTCTCACATTTTGTATAATTATTTTGAATACTCTTAGGGGTCTCCCTAAGAGTGAAGGGTAATCCAGACATGGACCCTTTGCTCTCAGTGCCTAGGGTGTTTAGCTGCTCCCTCCTAACAAGGCCCAACTAGGCTTTAACATATGTTGGGGCCTAGCCGATGTTCCTGTGCAGAGGGGACTTGTCTGTCTTTTTGGATCTGGGTGGGATTAGTCTAATATGTATGTGGGCATTTCTCTTCTCTAATGGTGCTAGAGAGTAAAAATTTGATGTTTCTGTGTGGTGACTAGCCATAGAACAGGCCTTTGTCCTGTTGTTCATTCCCAGAAGCCTTTAACATTTTGTATATTTATTTAGAATACTCTTAGGGGTCTCCCTAGGAGTGAAGGGTAATCCAAACATGGACCCCTTGCTCTCAGTGCCTAGGGTGTTTAGCTGCTCCCTCATGATGAGGCCCAACTAGACTGAAATGTACTTCAGTGGGTTAGCTGGTGTTTCTGTGCAGAGAGGACTTGTCTGTCATTTTGGAACTGGGCCACCTTTTCGGTGGGATTAGTCTAATATGTATGTGGACATTTATCCTCTGTAATGGAACTAGAGAGCTAAAATGTGATGCTTCTGGGCGGTGACTAGCTGTAGAACAGGCCATTGTGCTGTTGTTCATTCCCAGAAGTCTCTCACATTTTGTATATTTTGAATACTCTTAGGGGTCTCCCTAAGACTGAAGGGTAATCCAGACATGGATCCCTTGCTCTCAGTGCCTTGGGAGTCCAGCTGCACCCTCCTGATGAGGCCCCACTAAGTCAAAACGTAAGTCGGGGTTAGCTGGTGTTCCTGTGTGGAGGGGACTTTCCTGTCATTTTGGATCTGGGCTACCTTTTGGGCAGGATTAGTTTAATATGTATGTGGACATTTTTTCTCTATAATGGTATTAGAGAGCTAAAATGTGATGCTTCTGGGTGGTGACTAGCCGTAGAACAGGCCATTGTGCTGTTGTTCATTCCCAGAAGCGTCTCACGTTTTGCATATTTAAGTTTTGTTGTAGCCTTATGCTACAAGAAAATGGCTCTGCAGCTCCTTTTTGGCCTTAGAAAGTAGGGTTGGTTCTCCCTCTTGTTTTTTTTTAACTCTGTATGGAGGACATTTTTTGTAGCCCAACACAGATACCACTTTCTTTCACAGCAGTCAGTAGGCAATGGTCCCTGTGTTTAGAACACTGGGGGATTTGTTCCTAGGATCATTTTAATGCAGTGCTGTACCCAGTGATCGTCGAGGCCTCGTGTTTCATCATGCCTCACCTTAAGACCCAACAGTCCCAGTTTTACAGAAAGGAACCAGTTTAATCCTGTGGTTAGATGGAATGAGGCTGTTCTGCAGGGGAGGGCTAGCCTGGGGGGGAGTCATATCTCTGGGCTTGTGGGCCACTGTCTCACTCATTTTAAATGGAGCTACAACAGTGATACCATAGAGCTTACAACTGAAATGAAGCTACACTAGTAGCATAACCAATTTCCATCGTAAACTCTATGGTATCACTGGTGTAGATAGCTGTCAACTGTAATCTATGTGCTATACCTTGCCTTACTTCATAATATTAATAACAATTTTACAATAAAAAAACAGGGTTGGCTGGGACAATGAGCTCTAGCGACAGTAAAACAAAGCCACTTGATTGTATTTGCCACAGGCCACAAGCTGCCAGCCCTTTCCTGCTCTTCTGGGTACTTATAATAGACATAGTTAGGGGTGCATCATACCAGAGGCATCATTGCCACCTGTATTCCAAGTGCACCTTTGAGAGTTAGACAAGAGAGTTTGACTGGAGAGGTGGATAGGAGAGAGACAGCTGCGGCAGCACAACTGAGGATGCAGGGGAATAGGAGTGAAGAGATTAAAATCTATATATATATATATAAAAGAGAAAGCCTCATTACATAATGCATGTCTCCTCAGGAGACACACACATACAAGAGAATGGTTAATTACATAATTTATGTCTCCTCAGGAGATACACACACCCAGGGGTGGCAGTAAGGAGGAGTTACAGCTCCCACTGGGTGATTCAATGGGGGCATGATTTTCACAGGACTATCCAGTCTGCCCACCACTATCCAACTAAGGAAAAAACAAAATGGCTGCCACTTGCTCCTACACCACAGACACACACACATGCCCCACTCACACAGTACCAAACACACACACACACACACACACGCCCCACTCACACACACAGCACCACACACAGAGCACCAAACACACACACAAAGCCAGAAAGAAATATGGCTGACACACACACAGTCACTCACTATGACTCCCAGTGGCCTCAGCAGGACCTGTAGTACAGCCACTGAAGGGAAGCTGCAGCACTCAAAGGGTTAAGGTAAGCCCTCATTGCTGAATTATTTCTTGACTGTCATTATTTGCTATGAAAGACACAGGATAGGCAGCCATCAGGTTAACACTTAACCCACTGACTGCGACAGGGTTGTGTATCAAGTTTTACCCCTCAGGGAGTGTGTTCAAACTCATTACACTGTAAACTTTCATTTCCCTCTGTGAAGAAAAAGGAGGTTCAACTTTCATGTCCGTGTGATGTATGAGGACTGTGGGATTACATGGACATTCCAGCAATACATCTGTTATGGACTTTTCCTATCTCAAGTCCTTTGAACTCAACCTCGCCATCTATTGGTTGAACCTTGCATTGCAGCATTGTACTATGCACTGCCATCTATTGGTTGAACCTGGCATTGCAGCACTGTACTATGCACTGCCATCTATTGGTTGAAACGTGCATTGCAACATTGTACTATGCACTGCCATCTATTGGTTGGTGACCTACATTGCAGCATTGCTTTGTCACATGTGAGTATGCAAATATGTCAGTGTTGCATTCTGGGACCTTCAGTTTCTCACCAATGTTTTCATTATACTCCCCCATCCTACATCCTAAAATTGTTAGACCCTATTATGTTTGTTGTATGTCTTGTCTTCTATGTATTATGATATTTTGGTATATTCATGTCACCTCAAGTTGAATGAAGGCTGTGAAAGGCCTGGTATTCCATTTTAATAAATGTGTAGGCACCCCGTGGTGCACACTGAGAATAAACTGCAAAGTCCTGGAAACCGGTAACTTCACGGGGTCACCAAGTGACACAGACAACACACGGTAATAACGTGGATAGGAGCGAAGGACAGCCCAATACGGTCAGCAACGGATAGGTGCAATGGCCAGATATGATCAGCAACGGAGCGGGTTCTCAGACAGGATACAGTCAGCAATAGAGTGGGTTCTCAGACAGGATAAGTCAGCAATGGAGCAGGTTCTTAAGCCAGATACGGTCAGTAACGGAGCGGGTTCTCAGCCAGGATACAGTCAGCAACAGAGCGGGTTCTTCAGCCAGATACGGTGAGCAAAGGAGCGGGTTCCCAGCCAGTATACAGTCAGCAACGGAGCGGGTTCTTCTACCAGAGACGGTCAGCAACGGAGCGGGTTCTCAGCCAGTATACAGTCAGCAATGGAGGCAGCAACAGGAACTCAGGAACGTAATCGAAGTCAGGCAGGCCAGGTCATACACGAATCAGCAAAAGCACAAAATAAACTCAGGAACTCGTACAGCACGAAGGGGTGCCTAAGGAAGGACTTCCCAGGGTATATAAAGTCAAGCCCTAGTAGGAGCAATTAAGACCAGCCAATCAGAGAACAGCAGTGATAGTAATGTTGCCGTTCAGAACAGGAAGCACGGGAACCTGATACAGGGGAATAAATGGCACGCAAAGGGTCAAGGCAGGTCCTCATTGCTGAATTATTTCTTGACTGTCATCATTTGCCATGCAAGACACAGAACAGGCAGCCATTAGGTTAACACTTAACCTTAGGGTGACCACACGTCCCAGAATGCTCGGGACTGTGCCTTATTGGGGGTCTGTGTCCCGCGTCCCGGGTCACCCCCCACCGGGACAACAAAGAGTTCCGGAATGGAGCAATATGCACCAGTCCAGCCAGACAATGAAATGTGTGCGAGACAGCTGGGATGGAGCAGGTATGCTGGCGCTGCAAGTGAGACCCGCGGCTGAGGCTCCCGCCGGCGCTGAGCATCTTTCTGAGGCTGTTCCCACTGGGAACTCTTACTCTGTGTCAGAAAGATGGTCAGCTCAGCACTAGGGTGACCACATGTCCCGGAATGGCAGAATCGAAATGTGGTCACCCTACTTAACCCACTGACTGCCACAGGGTTGTGAATCAAGTTTTACCCCTCAGTGAGTGTGTTCAAACCCCTCACACTGTAAACTTGCATTTCCCTCCCACTTCTCCTCCTTCCCCAGCCTATTAACACTTTTCCACATTTATGTTAAGCCCTGCCCCCTACTCGCGATTAAACCCTGCCCACTTTTAACCCAAATTGCCCCAAGGGTTTAAACCCTTCTACACTCTTAACTTGCAGGGAAGTAATGTACAAGGGAGGGATATCAGATGCCTATGCTACTCAAACTGTTAACCCTTGGAGTGCACAGGGTTTGCAATGCGTTCATAAACTCTCTGCCACTCAAAGGGTTAAAGGGATAGTAATATTTCTATTAAAGTTTACCTGTGAGTCTTCTTTATATTTTTTAACATGTAGCACTATGTATATATAACACCTTATAGTTACAGTCCTCCTGCCCCTTTCCCTGCGTCACTCAGCCTCTCAGTCTGGTCCGGATGGAGCGTGCCAAGGGACAATCTTCAGTAAACAAAAGGAAAATCCTGTATTCCTTCATCAAGGGGATCATTATAGTTACTGAATGAAGATTGTCCCTCGCTGCATCCGTCCGGTCCCACAACTGGATTCCACATCTAATGGGAGGGGCCAGAAGGGGCGGGAGGGGGGAACATTTTGGCTTCAATACACTTTTAACTATCCCTTTAAGATATTATATACTTTTTATGGTGTGACCATGTTGGGGTTTTTTGGACCCTTTTGTTTTTCATGGACACTACATGACCATGAAGATCCCTGTTCTTTCCCCAACTCACAGACGCCCAGCATGCCCTCTCCACGGCCGATACCCCTGCCAGCCCCTAGGCTCAAGCCTGTTTCCTCACAATCCCGCACTGGATCCGGACATTGTGAGGCGCATTGTGGGGAGAAGAGTGTCTCCTCTGTACCAGGGCCAGTAATGTGGGAGCTGAATCTACATTATTTATGTCATTGGGACAAATTAACAGCACTCTATTTAACCCTTTGAGTGCCAGAGAGGTAAATAATGCATTGCACCACAATGCATCGGATGCCTTTCCAGCACTCAAAGGGTTAACTGACATGACACAACACTGTATACTGCATGGCACTCTATGGGTTAACATGCTGGTATAAGTCTCTCTCACAATCTTTTATTTTCTGCTTTCCACTTCTACACATCAAACACACAGAGGCATAATACTGCAATTCTGCCCCAAAGTAAAGTAAATAACAAATACCATTGATTTCATGGTTTCAGGACCACAGTGGGGATGATAACATGTTGTGAAGCGATGTTCTCTGGTCCCTAGGGGGGGCTACATTTTACTTTTAACTCTCTGAATACTTCAGAGTGTTGGCCCATGTACATGGGCTTTAAAACTATTAAAGGAGCAGTAAACTTTTTTTTATGAAAAAATATATATTGTAGGGATTTTCCTATTGAGTAAAATAAGGGTACTCTCACTGCTGAGAGATTTATATTTCCAGAGTTATTTCAGTTTAAACCCATGTTTTTTTTTACATTAGCAGTGCCCTCTAGTGGTCAAATTCTAATTAAATTTCCTGTTACATTCTAATGGAGAGGAAAGTCAGAAAAGTCAGAGACATACAGTTCTCCATAGAATGTGATAGAAACTGCCTGTCACTTCCTGTCAGTTAGAACTATCAGGAAGTAAACACAGTAAATTCACTTCCTGTCAGTTAGAACTATCAGGAAGTAAACACAGTAAATTCACTTCCTGTCAGTTAGATCTATCAGGAAGTAAACATAGTAAATTCACTTCCTGTCAGTTAGATCTATCAGGAAGTAAACACAGTAAATTCACTTCCTGTCAGTTAGATCTATCAGGAAGTAAACACAGTAAATTCACTTCCTGTCAGTTAGATCTATCAGGAAGTAAACACAGTAAATTCACTTTCTGTCAGATCTATCAGGAAGTAAACACAGTAAATTCACTTCCTGATTATTTAAACTGCTATACATTTTGAATAAAACATCTGACAGCGAAGGGAGTGACCTTGTTTTATTCAGCAGGAAAAGATCTATAAAAGAAGGGCTTTTATAAAAAAAAGTTTACTGCTCCTTTAACATAATAATCCACCGTGGACTCCTGCCTATATGTGCGCTACCCTCTGAGTGCTGGTGGAGAGTATTAAAAACAAGCTGTCCCAGCCCAAGTTTTTATTGCGACAGACGCACCCTCTCACTATATGGTCACCACAAACAACTCACAGCATTTTTATGCAAATAAATGGCAACTTCACCTTTAAAAAAGGTCTCTCTTATACACTACAACATATGCAGCACACTACCCAGTATAGAGGTGTTATGTGTACAAGCCCAAAATCGTTATTGTCACTGAATCCTGGCTAAGCCCTAAAATACCTGATACTGATGTTACTGTAGGATACTCGTGTTTTAGGAAGGACCGAGAAAAGTGAGGAGGAGGCGTAATCATATACACCCAAGAGTCTATAAACTTTATACCTTTATATTACTCTTATAACATACCTCCCAACATTTCAAATTGACAAAGAGGGACACTTGTGTTTTATGGGGTGTTGCTGGGGGCATGGCCTGTGGCTGGAGCATTACCAAGAATTTTTATGCTATTTCACCACCTATTGATACCTCCATGTGTAACCTAATACATGATTTAGTACAATAAAGTGTTTTATTTACACAGACTAATGTATAAATACACATATAGTGATGTTTAAACAAGCAATAATGTGAGTTTTATTGCTGTAGAACAATGTGATACACTTATATACACCACACAGTCTGATCTCCTAAACACAGGGACACCAGGGTGATACACTTCTATACACACCACACAGTCTGATCTCCTAAACACAGGGACACCAGGGTGATACACTTCTATACACACCACACAGTCTGATCTCCTAAACACAGGGACACCAGGGTGATACACTTCTATACACACCACACAGTCTGATCTCCTAAACACAGGGACACCAGGGTGATACACATATATACACACCACACAGTCTGATCTCCTAAACACAGGGACACCAGGGTGATACACTTATATACACACACCACACAGTCTGATCTCCTAAACACAGGGACACCAGGGTGATACACTTATATACACACCACACAGTCTGATCTCCTAAACACAGGGACACCAGGGTGATACACTTATATACACTACTCACAGTCTGATCTCCTAAACACAGGGACACCAGGGTGATACACTTCTATACACACCACACAGTCTGATCTCCTAAACACAGGGACACCAGGGTGATACACTTATATACACCCCACACAGTCTGATCTCCTAAACACAGGGACACCAGGGTGATACACTTATATACACACCATACAGTCTGATATCCTAAACACAGGGACACCAGGGTGATATACTTATATACACACCACACAGTCTGATCTCCTAAACACAGGGACACCAGGGTGATACACTTATATACACACCACAGTCTGATCTCCTAAACACAGGGACATCAGGGTGGGAAAGAGGGACAGAGGGATTTGGGTCTAAAAGAGGGACTGTCCCTCCTAAAGAGGGACACTTGGGAGGTATGTTATAACTCTGATTCTTATGAATACATTGAAGGAAAAATTCTAATTCTTCATAATCGTTGGCATCTACAGACCTCCAAATACCCCGCACATTTCCTTTCGGACACAGCCCACCACCTAAAGGAGGTTGCCTCAAAACAAGAAAAGAGAGCTGATGGTTCTTGGAGATTTATATTAATTGTCTGGACTCCAGGAATAAAGGATTCTGTTCATCATTTAAAGGGGTAATAATACTTAATAATTACTAATTCCTATATTAAAGTCATATTAAAAATAAATGTATTGCCCCCAGTGTCATCTTTCAGACCTTTTGGTTTGAGAGATAATCTCTCCTAAAGTTGCCCTCTCCCTCCCCCTTCCCCGAAGTCAGCGTTGTAGCCGACTGAAGGGAAATCCGGTCATAGATCATCAGGTGGCTCTGCAGCAGAGCTGCGATTGCATTAATAAAAAAAAAAAATCTTTCACTAAAACGGTCTTCTACGTGTACTTGCAAACCAAGCACATGTAGAAGACCATTTCAGTGAAAGATTTCTTTTTTATTAACGCGATCACGGCTCTGCTGCAGCGCCACCTGATGATTGTAAGACCAGATTTCCTTTCAGTCAGATTGAACTTATCACAGCTAATATCCACCACTACTCGCATAAATCCAACCATACTCTGTAGACTGGATCCTTTCATCCTGCACCAGCAGAATCCAAGATTCAGGCGTACTAGCAAACGTGTTTAGTGACCACTCCATAGTTTACTGTGTTCGCACAATAAAAACTAATCAAATCATGTCCCAAAGTCATAATTACCAGATCATTTAGAAAATGCAATATCCAGTCTTTCCTAAACACTTTAAGAAATTGTCCATGGTACATAATACCTTTGATAACTAGACTCAGCAACTGACTTTTTTAATTCTGACAGGTCTGTAATACCCATGCCCCACTAAGGAAGATCAGGGTCAGGGGGACCTGGGTCTCTCTGCTCACCTGCTTGAATTACATAGTTTCAACGATGCCTCATGGCCAAAATTTAAGAAAACTGGCTCCTCTTATGATAACACTACATACAGGCAATTGAGGAACAAAACAAACAAAACTAGCAAAAAAATCAATGTTTTTCTGACAACGTGAACAGTAACATATCAAGACAGGCCAACTTTTGGAAGTTTATTAAAAACATTTGCAACTCCCCTAACCATTCTTACCCATCAACTATAACCATAGGCAAAGAAACAATACAGTGCCCCATAGCCATAGCTAATGCATTCAACAGCTACTTTGTTGGATGTGCCACCATCCTGATTACACAAAACAAAGGTAATTCTGAAGTACAACCATGCACGGAACTGGCACCTGCCACCTGGTCCAATGATGTTTATTAATTCAATTTCATTCCAGTACATAATAGGGAAATATAAGATCACCTCCTTAACCCAAAAATGGAAGCACAATTTGGCCTGAACAACTACCAGCAATGTTATTAAAGCTCAGTTCCTCGGTCACTGCCCATTCTACTGCATCCCTAAGTAATGCCTACTTGTCATCAGGGTACATGCCGAGCATGGAAGGTAGCTAGAGTTCTGCCTATCCACAAAAGTAGAGATAAAAAATGTAGTATCAAATTACAGACCAATATCGCTACTCCCCACTTATCTAAAATCCTAGAGAAATGTGTCCATGTGCAGCTATATAAGTATTAACGACAGACCAGTTTTTTCACCCTCCCTTTCAATCAGGCTTTCGTCCAAATCTCTGAACAGTCACTGCCCTCCTAAATGTATCTAATGATATCCAGACTGGCATAGAAAATGGGGAACTCACCAGAGCTACTTTCCTAGATTTTGTAAAGGCCTTTGATACAGTAGATCATAACATTTTGATAAGTAAACTCCAAAGTTCAGGATTGGGTAATAATTCTCTAAACCGGTTCTGATCCTATTTATCAGAGAGAATGCAATATGTGTCTATTGCTGACAATACCTCCTTTCTGTTTTATCCTCCAATGTAATTGCACAACCCATCATTGTGATATGTATGAAGAGCTAAATTGGCTAACACTCAAATCTAGACATACACGTCACCTTTCTTGCCTGGTTTACGTCTCTAGAAATCTAGCGGTTTTTCATTGGTACAACTGGACAGAATTGGCTAATACAAGTGAATCTAGAACATCAGAAGACAGAAGGTAAGAAATAATTTGAGGCGGATGGGGACAGGACAGGAAGACTGGCAGAGAAGGCGTACACCGTACCTGTGATCTGGACTGGGTCTTCACTCCTTTGGTCCGATCTGAAATTAAAATGAATTTTCAATGTAACAAGGCAGCGAGAGGAGATGTGGAGATCAGCTCCACGCTAAGCAATGTGTAATCCTGCAGGACACCTGGACAGAGAAGCGACAGTTGGGTCCTTGTCTGTGCTGGTAACATCGGAACAGTCTGGGCACTACAGGGGTTACATTAAAGGGACAGTAATGTCCCAAAAAATTATTCTTGTTTTGTAGCGGATTAAAAAATAAATGATTTGGCACAAATGCTTATCTCTCAGACCTTTATGGCTTTAGAGATATTCACCTGTAAAGTTCCCCATTTCCTGATGTCGGGTGTAAAGCGGACAGAAGAAGATTCGAGTCGGCTGACTCGAGGAGTCTCTGCAGCGGAGCCGAAATCACATTATTTAAAAAGAACTACTTCATGGGAACAGTCTACATGTTGTGCTTGCAAACCGGGAACACTTTGTAGACCTTTTCCAATGAAGTAATTATTTTGGCCCTGCTGCAGAGCCGCCGGCTGGTTCCTGGACTGGGGTCTGCTGTCAGCACAGCGCTGGGTGTCAGGAGAAGGAGGGGAACATTGAGATGTGAATATCTCTCAAACCGTAAGGGATCTGTACCAAATCATTTATTTTTATACCTCTACAAAACAAGTATAATAGTTTATAGGACATTAGTTTCCCTTTAAAATTCCCATTGATTTATTTGGTAAGCAATGCGTTTCTCACCCCCTGGCACTCAAAAGGTTTAAACCGCTTGAATGCTGTAGAAGGATCCAACTAAGCTGTACTCGGTGAGTTGCAGACCTCCAGCATTCAAAAGGTTAATCCCCAGAATTCAGAACTGGACTTATTTTGGACATTCAGTTCTTATTGTCACTAATGCTAGCGCCCGCGGGGTTAAAGTGACAAACAGGTGATCTGGGAATTCCTATATTTATTCCAGTATTTTTACATTGAAATCACAGGTTTACAATACATTTATCTGTTTGTTAGTTAATGTAACTATGGCAGATACCCGGCCACATCTTAATATTCCACACTTCTCCCCATACCAACTGTCACTCCTGCCAGTCAGTACTAGCTCATTTGCATAAGCTGACGAATGTAAATATCTCGTTATGGAAGCATGATAGTGGTACCATAGTAAAGCTCTAATGAAGGTTCTGCTCATTTCTATTTTAGGCATTAGTATGTTTCTTGCATCAAAAAGTACAACAGTATCACACGCATCATGAGATAGCGACTGGTCTACTTTATTGCCTTCCGCCCCTGGTAACAGGCAGGGAGACCCTGAGAACCTGTCCTGTTGGAGCTGTGAGGACTAAGGCTGAGCGACGCTGGCATCTATCTCCCCAGCCGCTATTCAGCTCAGTGGCAGCAGTCGTCCCTCTGTAGCGCTTTTCTGCCGCTGTTTAGGGAATGGTAGTTGCTGGTTCACTGCGTACAACTGTATATACATTGTTCTGCCTAGTGTCTGCCAATTGGCATGTTGGTGTATGTGTGTCTGCGTATTAACCCTCTGCTTGCCTCTTCAGGTCATAAGGCTCCAGTGGCTGACCAGTCCTCCTGTCTGTCCTCACTCTCATGTCTATGATGACAGTATCTAAGTCAATGGTAGGGTGACCATGTGTCCCGGAACGTCCGGGACTGTCCCTGAATTATGTTTGATGTCCCGTGTCCCGATTGATACCCCTGCGGGACAATGTACAGTCCCAGATTCCGGTCCGGTAGAGTGAGTCACTCACCATCCAGTCACCTCTGAACACATGCACGCTGCACTCACCACGCTCCCAGCCAATGAAAAGAGGATTTGCACAATGTTCCTCTCCTCATTGGCTCTGGCTGGCTCTGTGTGCGTGTGAAGTGAGACGCAGACCCTGACCAACTCAGCAGCGTACAATTATGAAGTGACTGATGTCGGATTCTGTGAGTGAGCAGTGAGCAGTGCGCGCAGTAGGGTGACCACGTGTCCCGGAACGTCCGGGACTGTCCCTGAATTATGTTTGATGTCCCGTGTCTCGATTGATACCCCTCCGGGACAATGTACAGTCCCGGATTCCGGTCCGGTAGAGTGAGTCACTCACCATCCAGTCACCCTCTGAACACATGCACGCTGCACTCACCACGCTCCCAGCCAATGAAGAGAGGATTTGCACAATGTTCCTCTCCTCATTGGCTCTGGCTGGCTCTGTGTGCGTGTGAAGTGAGACGCAGACCCTGACCAACTCAGCAGCGTACAATTATGAAGTGACTGATGTCGGATTCTGTGAGTGAGCAGTGAGCAGTGCGCGCAGTAGGGTGACCACGTGTCCCGGAACGTCCGGGGACTGTCCCTGAATTATGTTTGATGTCCCGTGTCTCGATTGATACCCCTCCGGGACAATGTACAGTCCCGGATTCCGGTCCGGTAGAGTGAGTCACTCACCATCCAGTCACCTCTGAACACATGCACGCTGCACTCACCACGCTCCCAGCCAATGAAGAGAGGATTTGCACAATGTTCCTCTCCTCATTGGCTCTGGCTGGCTCTGTGTGCGTGTGAAGTGAGACGCAGACCCTGACCAACTCAGCAGCGTACAATTATGAAGTGACTGATGTCGGATTCTGTGAGTGAGCAGTGAGCAGTGCGCGCAGTAGGGTGACCACGTGTCCCGGAACGTCCGGGACTGTCCCTGAATTATGTTTGATGTCCCGTGTCTCGATTGATACCCCTCCGGGACAATGTACAGTCCCGGATTCCGGTCCGGTAGAGTGAGTCACTCACCATCCAGTCACCTCTGAACACATGCACGCTGCACTCACCACGCTCCCAGCCAATGAAGAGAGGATTTGCACAATGTTCCTCTCCTCATTGGCTCTGGCTGGCTCTGTGTGCGTGTGAAGTGAGACGCAGACCCTGACCAACTCAGCAGCGTACAATTATGAAGTGACTGATGTCGGATTCTGTGAGTGAGCAGTGAGCAGTGCGCGCAGTAGGGTGACCACGTGTCCCGGAACGTCCGGGACTGTCCCTGAATTATGTTTGATGTCCCGTGTCTCGATTGATACCCCTCCGGGACAATGTACAGTCCCGGATTCCGGTTCCGGTAGAGTGAGTCACTCACCATCCAGTCACCTCTGAACACATGCACGCTGCACTCACCACGCTCCCAGCCAATGAAGAGAGGATTTGCACAATGTTCCTCTCCTCATTGGCTCTGGCTGGCTCTGTGTGCGTGTGAAGTGAGACGCAGACCCTGACCAACTCAGCAGCGTACAATTATGAAGTGACTGATGTCGGATTCTGTGAGTGAGCAGTGAGCAGTGCGCGCAGTAGGGTGACCACGTGTCCCGGAACGTCCGGGACTGTCCCTGAATTATGTTTGATGTCCCGTGTCCCGATTGATACCCCTGCGGGACAATGTACAGTCCCGGATTCCGGTCCGGTAGAGTGAGTCACTCACCATCCAGTCACCTCTGAACACATGCACGCTGCACTCACCACGCTCCCAGCCAATGAAGAGAGGATTTGCACAATGTTCCTCTCCTCATTGGCTCTGGCTGGCTCTGTGTGCGTGTGAAGTGAGACGCAGACGCAGACCCTGACCAACTCAGCAGCGTACAATTATGAAGTGACTGATGTTGGATTCTGTGAGTGAGCAGTGCGCGCAGTAGGGTGACCACATGTCCCGGAATGGCAGAATGGAAATGTGGTCATCCTAGTCAATGGCCAGTTCATCAGTGTCACTATCCGCTCTTTCCAGACCAACTCTCCCCGCGCAGTCCAGCAACTTTACTTTTGCAGGCCGCAGTCTGTCCCCCGGCTATACTGGTGAGTTAAATATTTCCCTTCGTCTGCCCTGTGGGTCTGTAATCCTAGTCTGGCCAGTGACAGTGGCACTTTATGCTAATTAGTTCCTGTACTGGACCAATATGACCATACACTGTGCTATGAATGAATCTAGGCAGAGTTCACACACTGGGGGTGTGTCTAATAGCACAGCGGGGGTAGAATTGGTCTGGAACATAACTAATTAGCATAATGTGCTGGGAATTTACATAAAATGTTAGACTGTTCCACTAACATAATGATTCATTTCCAAAAACTGTTTATTTTACAGAAAAATGGCAAATATAAAGTAAAGGCAGATTTTACTTCTCTGTACCACAATCTAACTTGACATAAGTCCACTTTAACACAATAAGGAACAGAAAGGGTTAAATTAGAAGTTGGAAAGTGGCGGAGGGATGAATTTCATTAATCAGGAATAAAGTGATAAGGAATTACACTGCGGTCATTTAGATTACTGCATTAACCCCTTGCATAGAAACGTGTTGGTGACCTTTCAATCATCCGAACTATTACATTAACCTATTGAGTGCACATTGCGTTAGACTCCGCTCTGGCAGTCAAAGGATTAAAACATAAACTGTGTCTACATTTAATTGCTTCCTAGGCAATAAACATAATTCAGTGATGGAGAAACTGTTATGTAATGTCTGATGTCATAGTGTAGCACTGTGTAGTAGCACTGTGTACTACTGTGTAGCACTGTGTAGCACTGTGTAGTACTGTGTAGTAGCACTGTGTAGCACTGTGTAGTACTGTGTAGTAGCACTGTGTAGCATTGTGTAGTACTGTGTAGTAGCACTGTGTAGCACTGTGTAGTAGCACTGAGTATCACTGTGTAGTACTGTGTAGTAGCACTGTGTAGCACTGTGTAGCACTGTGTAGTAGCACTGTGTAGCACTGTGTAGTAGCACTGTGTAGCGCTGTGTAGTAGCGCTGTGTAGTAGCACTGTGTAGCACTGTGTAGTAGCACTGTGTAGTAGCACTGTGTAGTAGCACTGTGTATCACTGTGTAGTAGCACTATGTAGCACTGTGTAGCACTGTGTAACACTGTGTTGGACTATGTAGTACTGTATAGCACTGTGTAATACTGTGTAGTACTGTGTAGCACTGTGTAGTGCCATGTAGCACTGTGTAGCACTGAGTTGCACTATGTAGTATTGTGTTGCACTGTGTAGCACTGTGTAGCACTGTATAGTACTATGTAGCACTGTGCAGTACTGTGTAGCACTGTGCAGCACTGTGTAGAACCATGTAGCACTGTGTAGCACTATGTTGCACTATGTAGTACTGTGTAGCACTGTGTAGTACTTTGTAGTACCATGTATCACCATGTAGCACTATGTAGCACCTTGTAGTACTGTGTAGTACCATGTAGTACTGTGCAGCACTGTGTACTACTGTTTAGCACTGTGTAGTACCATGTAGCACTGTGTAGTACCATCTAGCACTGTGTAGCACTGTGTTGCACTATGTAGTACTGTGTAGCACAGTGTAGTACCATGCAGCACTGTGTAGCACTGTGTTGCACCATGTAGTTCTGTGTTTGTAACGGAAGGTAGGTGCGAAGACCGGGTCGCCTTCCGCCTTAGTCCCCGGGTCTCTCCTTCTCGACGCCGGACTGGCGCCGTCGAGTGCACCGGTCGAGCAAATCAGCGTTCCGGAGGTCGACTCAAAGCGGCGTAGAACCTCGGGAAGACCGATTCTGCCTTGAAAGGATGCGGCTGCCGGAGGGGTCACGGCACTCGAACGCCGTCGAGCAAGCGCAGGACCGAATCAGGCAAAATGTAGCAGGAACCAAAGTCGGTATCTCTAGCCGTTCGAGCACTCCGGTGCTCGACTCGAAGGTTGGAGCTTAGGCAGGGAACCAAAGGGCAGAGTCCACGTGGCCGCCTGACAGGATACAAAGGTCGGTAGCGGGATCCTGTCAGCAGACGGACGAACGTACAGGAACCTGGTTCGAATGGTCGGCAGAGTGGCCACTTTTACCACAGGAACAGACAGACTCCAGGACTCTGGTTCACTCCAAAAGTAACACACTTTATTGAACAAGACACTCAACTTTTATACAGTTTACAACATGGTACCACAATAGGGAGGGGAAGGGCCAGGCATTCTAATGCAGGCTTGGCCCAGGGACCAATCCAACACAATGGGTATACACAACAGACCAATGGTGACAGTGAACAATGGACCAATGGCAGGGGGAACAGAGGGGCCAATGGTAGCCAAGGGAAACAAGCCAATGGGAGATGGGCAACTGAACACACTATTGACAATGGTACACTTAACATCATTAATCAACGTCTGGACAGAGACAATGGACTGATCAGAGGGAATACACATCTGAGGACTGGGCCAGGGGTTGAAGCACGTACACACTAGTTTGAATATGCGGCTTTAACCCTGGCCAATCAGTGTGCGCAGTGAGTCGTACGTCGGCCAATCCGGCGTCGACTCACTGCCTCCGGTTTCCCGCGTTCGAGATGGCGTGGATACCTCGAACAAAGGAAACGGGGAATCACCGGCTTCGGTGTTCGTGTATCCCTCAATACATTATACTGTACAATACATTAAACCTTCGACATTCGACAATATACAAACATACAACATTCGACATGAAAACCTTTTAACATAATGTTAGGGGAACCCCTATCAGAGTTCAAATAAGGCCACAGGGCCATAGTCTTTAAGGAAATTGTTTGTGGTCCAGACAAGGGCCTAAGTAACGGATAACATCTGTTACACTTCTCCCCCTTTTGGTTCCAAGCCAGCGGGTGCGGTAGTAAACGCTGGCTTGGAGCTGTAGGAGGGCATGGAGGTGGTGAGGCACTTGTCTGGACAGTGCACTAGTCCAAAGGCCTTGGTCCTAGGCCAGTTTCCACTGAGGGGCCCCTTGTCCTGGGCCAGTGGTTAAAGTAGTCTTTTTGTCCTGGGCCAGGGGAAAACAAGAGCCCTTTGTCTGGGCCCGGTAGCGGTGTACAAGGCCCTTGTCCTGGGCCAGTGAAGAACATGCCAGTTCCTTTGTCCTTAAACCTGGGCCAGGAGAACTGATGCCTGTTTGTCCTGACAAACATCAAAGCAGGTGGCCTCTCCTGGGCCCTTCTCCAGGCAGTGCTAACGTCAGATCCTTCTGGGTCTGGGGCCAGTGGCTCAGGGTCCAGAGCCAGTCTATAAGGGGGATCTCCCTGGGGCAATTGTGCCTCTGGCTTCTGGGCACCAGAGTTTGGGGAGAGAGACACATCTCCCCCTTTTAGTTGGGCCAGGGCCCCAGAGGGACAGGAGCGGATGCAGGTCCCACGCTCCTGAGTCAAATCAGGTATGGGCCTGATGGGGAATACATTCCCACCCCCCAAGCTGGGGTCAACAGGGGACAGGGCAACACAAATGTCCTTGGTGAGGATCCTGGTCCCACTCACTAAGGTGGGGATCTCCGGTGCAGGGGTACAAACAGGCTCCTTAATGATGACTGTGGCCCCACTCACTAGGCCAGGGGTCTCAGGGGGAGGCAGAACAACTGCTGGGCTGGGGATGAGGACGGCTGTCCCACTCATCCCAGCCAGGACTTAACATGACCTGGTGCGCTTGCTCCCACACACCAAGTCAGGGGTTACAGGGGGACTGATGGGGCACTCTTCCCCACCCATCAGGTCAAACAACATATCCAGGGGAGTTCCAGCAGCCCTACTTTCTCCCAGTCCGCTGGTGTCCTCCTCTGGTAGGCCATCACACACAGGCCTGGCCAGGAACCTGGTTCGAATGGGCGGCAGAGTGGCCACTTTTACCACAGGAACAGACAGACTCCAGGACTCTGGTTCACTCCAAAAGTAACACTCTTTATTGAACAAGACACTCAACTTTTATACAGTTTACAACATGGTACCACAGTAGGAAGGGGAAGGGCAAGGCATTCTAATGCAGGCTTGACCCGGGGACCAATCCAACACAATGGGCATAGACAACAGACCAATGGTGACAGTGAACAATGGACCAATGGCAGGGGGAACAGAGGGGCCAATGGTAGCCAAGGGAAACAAGCCAATGGGAGATGGGCAACTGAACACACTATTGACAATGGTACACTTAACATCATTAATCAACGTCTGGACAGAGACAATGGACTGATCAGAGGGAATACACATCTGAGGACTGGGCCAGGGGTTGAAGCCGCATATTCAAACTAGTGTGTACGTGCTTCAATCAGTGGCC
Source organism: Rhinophrynus dorsalis (assembly GCA_037306005.1). NCBI lineage: Eukaryota > Metazoa > Chordata > Amphibia > Anura > Rhinophrynidae > Rhinophrynus > Rhinophrynus dorsalis. The sequence goes on along the minus strand of CM074723.1, from coordinate 867,590 downwards.
AATCAGTGTGCGCAGTGAGTCGTACGTCGGCCAATCCGGCTTCGACTGCCTCCGGTTTCCCGCGTTCGAGATGGCGTGGATACCTCGAACAAAGGAACCGGGGAATCACCGGCTTCGGTGTTCGTGTATCCCTCAATACATTATACTGTACAATACATTAAACCTTCGACATTCGACAATGTACAAACATACAACATTCGACATGAAAACCTTTTAACATAATGTTAGGGGAACCCCTATCAGAGTTCAAATAAGGCCACAGGGCCATAGTCTTTAAGGAAATTGTTCGTGGTCCAGACAAGGGCCTAAGTAACGGATAACATCTGTTACAGTGTTGCACTGTGTAGCACTGTGTACTACTGTGTAGCACTGTGTAGTACTGTGTAGCACCGTGCAGTACTGTGTAGCACTGTGTAGTTCTCTATAGCACTGTGTAGTACTGTGTAGCACCATGTAGCACTGTGTAGAACCATCTAGCACTGTGTAGCACTGTGTTGCACTATGTAGTACTGTGTAGCACTGTGTTGCACTATGTAGTACTGTGTAGCACTGTGTAGTACTGTGAAGTACCATGTAGCACCGTGTAGCACTGTGTAGTACCTTGTAGTACTGTGTAGTACCATGTAGCACTGTGTAGTACTGTGTAGCACCATGTATTACTGTGTAGCACCGTGTAGTACTGTGTAGCACAGTGCAGTACTGTGTAGCACTGTGTAGTATTGTGTAGCACTGTGTAGTACCATGTAGCACTGTGTAGCACTGTGTAGTACCGTGTAGCACTGTGTAGTACCATGTAGCACTGTGTAGCACTGTGTAGTACCATGTAGCACTGTGTAGTACTGTGTAGCACTGTGTAGTACTGTCTAAAAAAATGGCAGATTTATATGACGTGTAATGCTCTCTTACATACATCATTGATGACATAAAAATTGATTATATTGAAGATGTTAAGTAGAGTAAGAGTGCCCTCTAGAGTCTTGAGAGCGTCATGACTGAGGTATCCACATTCCGTGAATAATTAGGGATATATTAATATCCAATCAGGGCATACTGGTGATGTCACGGTATAATGAGATGGATCTTTGTCCAATTATTAGAAGGAGGTGGGGATTACTGATAAGGCAAAAATTGCCAATATAATGCCAAAATACTCCTAGGGGCCCTGGACTTCCTGAAAAAGAAAACTCCTGGAGGATTCTTGACTCCTGAGGAAAACTCATAACAGCTTTTAGATTCCTGACAAAAGAAGGCTTTGCTGATTAAATTCCTGATCCTGCCATCTCACAGAGAAATACAAAGAAACTTTGATTGGTAACTATATCATTTATTCATTTACATTAATTTAATCCAGAATTTCATAATTTTTCTTCTGTTGAAGAAACTTAAATAGTCTTATAATTGTCTTAAGTGGACTGGCCAACCATTTGGGATAATTTATAATAAGCTAGATTTAGCTCTTAAATTCTAGAAGTAATAGAATCTATATATAATTATTGGGAATTTGTTATATTTTGCCATTCAGTGTAATACAGTATATAGCGTGGGTTATCTATATTAGCTAATATAAGTCCTGTTATTCCTAGAGTAATATCTTGTGGTTCTGGGAAGATTATAATAGTTAATATTTGATATAGGAAATTCTTTGAATCCAGATATTAACCCTTTAACCGCTATTTGTCTGTTGTTAGTGGTGTTTTCTTTGGGATTCTCTGTATATGTGCTATATACACACACTATACACACTATACACACTATTCACTTCTAATAGACAAAATAACTTCTGGGTGTGGCACCAGTTTTAAACAAGTGGATTAACCCTTGGAGTGCCTATAGGTTTTATGTATGTTGCTGTAGTCAAAATTATGATATATGCTGCATTACTAGACATATGTTACTGGATTAATTCGGGTAGATTATTTGTATAATCTTTGTTTGATTATATTAATTGCAATTTATATATTTTATTCAGAGGTATTCAATATTGAATTCAGTATATAATTAAATTATAGTGATTTAATTCTGGGATTCTATTCCCTAAATTTGATTATTATTGATATATGATACAAGGAATTGTTAGAGGAATTATTTAATTCATCTCACAATACCCCTTACATCATAATTGGCATAGTCTATACAGTTTCTGGGGCAGAGGTATTAAGAGATACTGCAGCCAACTGTATTAAATTAATTGTAACAATCAATTAACCTGTTCTATGCTACTGAATGCAATTATTGTTATTATACCTCTGAATATACCTATGTGTGGTTAACCCTTGCACCGCTGGTAATCTTTATGGTAATAAGTGTGGTTTGATTTTCTATGTACCTTTTATAATTGCTAATCACTTATATATTTCATTGTTACTGATACTTGTATATATATAGTGTATTGTATTTTAATAAAATATATATGTTTGCACAAATATGAAGGATTAATTCTTGTGATCAATTCGTTACTGTGAAGTAGCGTGTCAATACATATTAAAGATAAAATTCTCGAATAATTTTATATTGTCATTTGCCTATTTAAGTGCAGAAATCCAACCCGAGTGGTTCTCTGTTTTAACCCTTTGGATACCTTCATATAAATAGTCTGACAGTACTGTGTAGTACCATGTAGCACTGTGTAGTACCATGTAGCACTGTGTAGTACTGTGTAGTACCATGTAGTACCGTGTAGCACTGTGTAGTACCATGTAACACTGTGTTGTACTATGTAGTACTGTGTAGTACCATGTAGCACTGTGTAGTACCATGTAGCACTGTGTAGTACCGTGTATTACTGTGTAGCACTGTGTAGTACCATGTAGCACTGTGTAGTACCATGTAGAACTGTGTAGTACCATGTAGTACTGTGTAGCACTGTGTAGTACCATGTAGCACTGTGTAGTACCATGTAGTACTGTGTAGCACTGTGTAGTACCATGTAGCACTGTGTAGTACCATGTAGCACTGTGTAGTACCATGTAGTACTGTGTAGCACTGTGTAGTACCATGTAGCACTGTGTAGTACCATGTAGCACTGTGTAGCACTGTGTAGCACTGTGTAGTACTGTGTAGTACTGTGTAGTACCATGTATTACTGTGTAGCACTGTGTAGTACCATGTAGTACTGTGTAGTACTGTGTATTACTGTGTAGCACTGTGTAGTACCATGTAGTACTGTGTAGCACTGTGTATTACTGTGTAGCACTGTGTAGTACCATGTAGCACTGTGTAGCACTGTGTATTACTGTGTAGCACTGTGTAGTACCATGTAGCACTGTGTAGTACCATGTAGCACTGTGTAGTACCGTGTATTACTGTGTAGTACTGTGTAGTACCATGTAGCACTGTGTAGTACCATGTAGCACTGTGTAGTACCGTGTATTACTGTGTAGCACTGTGTAGTACCATGTAGCACTGTGTAGTACCATGTAGTACTGTGTAGCACTGTGTAGTACCATGTAGCACTGTGTAGTACCATGTAGTACTGTGTAGCACTGTGTAGTACCGTGTAGCACTGTGTAGCACTGTGTATTACTGTGTAGCACTGTGTAGTACCATGTAGTACTGTGTAGCACTGTGTAGTACCGTGTAGCACTGTGTAGTACCATGTAGCACTGTGAAGTACCATGTATTACTGTGTAGCACTGTGTAGTACCATGTAGTACTGTGTAGCACTGTGTAGTACTGTGTATTACTGTGTAGCACTGTGTAGTACCATGTAGCACTGTGTAGCACTGTGTAGTACTGTGTATTACTGTGTAGCACTGTGTAGTACCATGTATTACTGTGTAGCACTGTGTAGTACCATGTAGCACTGTGTAGCACTGTGTAGTACTGTGTATTACTGTGTAGTACTGTGTAGCACTGTGTAGTACCATGTATTACTGTGTAGCACTGTGTAGTACCATGTAGCACTGTGTAGCACTGTGTAGTACTGTGTATTACTGTGTAGTACTGTGTAGCACTGTGTAGTACCATGTAGTACTGTGTAGTACTGTGTAGTACCATGTAGTACCGTGTAGTACTGTGTAGTACCATGTAGTACTGTGTAGCACTGTGTAGTACCATGTAGCACTGTGTAGCACTGTGTAGTACCATGTATTACTGTGTAGCACTGTGTAGTACCATGTATTACTGTGTAGCACTGTGTAGTACTGTGTAGTACCATGTAGTACCATGTAGCACTGTGTAGTACCATGTATTACTGTGTAGCACTGTGTAGTACCATGTATTACTGTGTAGCACTGTGTAGTACCATGTATTACTGTGTAGCACTGTGTAGTACCATGTATTACTGTGTAGCACTGTGTAGTAACATGTAGCACTGTGTAGTACCATGTAGTACTGTGTAGCACTGTGTATTACTGTGTAGCACTGTGTAGTACCATGTAGTACTGTGTAGCACTGTGTATTACTGTGTAGCACTGTGTAGTACCATGTAGTACTGTGTAGCACTGTGTAGTAACATGTAGTACTGTGTAGTACTGTGTAGCACTGTGTAGTACCATGTAGCACTGTGTAGTACCATGTATTACTGTGTAGCACTGTGTAGCACTGTGTAGTACCATGTAGCACTGTGTAGTACCATGTATTACTGTGTAGCACTGTGTAGTACCATGTAGTACTGTGTAGCACTGTGTAGTACCATGTAGCACTGTGTAGTACCATGTAGTACTGTGTAGCACTGTGTAGTACCATGTAGCACTGTGTAGTACCATGTAGTACTGTGTAGCACTGTGTAGTACCATGTAGCACTGTGTAGTACCATGTAGTACTGTGTAGCACTGTGTAGTACCATGTAGCACTGTGTAGTACCATGTAGCACTGTGTAGCACTGTGTAGTACCATGTAGTACTGTGTAGCACTGTGTATTACTGTGTAGCACTGTGTAGTACCATGTAGTACTGTGTAGCACTGTGTATTACTGTGTAGCACTGTGTAGTACCATGTAGTACTGTGTAGCACTGTGTAGTAACATGTAGTACTGTGTAGTACTGTGTAGCACTGTGTAGTACCATGTAGCACTGTGTAGTACCATGTATTACTGTGTAGCACTGTGTAGCACTGTGTAGTACCATGTAGTACTGTGTAGCACTGTGTAGTACCATGTAGCACTGTGTAGTACCATGTAGTACTGTGTAGCACTGTGTAGTACCATGTAACACTGTGTTGTACTATGTAGTACTGTGTAGTACCATGTAGCACTGTGTAGCACCATGTATTACTGTGTAGCACTGTGTAGTACTATGTAGCACTGTGTAGTACCATGTAGTACTGTGTAGCACTGTGTAGTACCATGTAGTACTGTGTAGCACTGTGTAGTACCATGTATTACTGTGTAGCACTGTGTAGTACCATGTAGCACTGTGTAGTACCATGTAGTACTGTGTAGCACTGTGTAGTACCATGTAGCACTGTGTAGTACCATGTAGCACTGTGTAGCACTGTGTAGTACCATGTAGTACTGTGTAACACTGTGTATTACTGTGTAGCACTGTGTAGTACCATGTAGTACTGTGTAGCACTGTGTATTACTGTGTAGCACTGTGTAGTACCATGTAGTACTGTGTAGCACTGTGTATTACTGTGTAGCACTGTGTAGTAACATGTAGTACTGTGTAGCACTGTGTATTACTGTGTAGCACTGTGTAGTACCATGTAGTACTGTGTAGCACTGTGTAGTACCATGTAGTACTGTGTAGCACTGTGTATTACAGTGTAGCACTGTGTAGTACTGTGTATTACTGTGTAGCACTGTGTAGTACCATGTAGTACTGTGTAGCACTGTGTATTACTGTGTAGCACTGTGTAGTACCATGTAGTACTGTGTAGCACTGTGTATTACTGTGTAGCACTGTGTAGTAACATGTAGTACTGTGTAGCACTGTGTATTACTGTGTAGCACTGTGTAGTACCATGTAGTACTGTGTAGCACTGTGTAGTACCATGTAGTACTGTGTAGCACTGTGTATTACAGTGTAGCACTGTGTAGTACTGTGTATTACAGTGTAGCACTGTGTAGTACTGTGTATTACTGTGTAGTACTGTGTAGCACTGTGTAGTAACATGTAGTACTGTGTAGCACTGTGTAGTACCATGTAGTACTGTGTAGCACTGTGTAGTACTGTGTATTACTGTGTAGCACTGTGTAGTACCATGTAGCACTGTGTAGCACTGTGTAGCACTGTGTAGCACTGTGTAGTACCATGTATTACTGTGTAGCACTGTGTAGTACTATGTAGTACTGTGTAGCACTGTGTAGTACTGTGTATTACTGTGTAGCACTGTGTAGTACCATGTAGCACTGTGTAGCACTGTGTAGTACCATATAGCACTGTGCAGCACTGTGTAGTACCATGTAGTACTGTGTAGCACTGTGTAGTACCATGTAGTACTGTGTAGCACTGTGTAGTACCGTGTAGCACTGTGTAGCACTGTGTAGTACCGTGTAGCACTGTGTAGCACTGTGTAGTACCATGTAGCACTGTGTAGTACCATGTAGTACCATGTAGCACTGTGTAGCACTGTGTAGCACTGTGTAGTACCATGTAGCACTGTGTAGTACCATGTAGTACCATGTATTACTGTGTAGCACTGTGTAGTACCATGTATTACTGTGTAGCACTGTGTAGTACCATGTAGTACTGTGTAGTACCATGTAGCACTGTGTAGCACCATGTATTACTGTGTAGCACTGTGTAGTACCATGTAGTACTGTGTAGTACCATGTAGCACTGTGCAGCACTGTGTAGTACCATGTAGTACTGTGTAGCACTGTGTAGTACCATGTAGCACTGTGCAGCACTGTGTAGTACCATGTAGTACTGTGTAGCACTGTGCAGTATTGTGTAGCACTGTGTAGTAACATGTAGCACTGTGTAGCACTGTGTAGTACTGTGTAGCACTGTGTAGTAACATGTAGCACTGTGTAGCACTGTGTAGTACCATGTAGTACTGTGTAGTACTGTGTAGTACCATGTAGTACTGTGTATTACTGTGTATTACTGTGTAGCACTGTGTAGTACCATGTAGTACCATGTAGTACTGTGTAGCACTGTGTAGCACTGTGTAGTACCGTGTAGCACTGTGTAGTACTGTGTAGTACCATGTAGCACTGTGTAGTACCATGTAGCACTGTGTAGTACCATGTATTACAGTGTAGTACTGTGTAGCACCATGTATTACTGTGTAGCACTGTGTAGTACTGTATAGTACTATGTAGCACTGTGTAGTAACATGTAGCACTGTGCAGCACTGTGTAGTACTATGTAGCACTGTGTAGTACTGTGTAGCACTGTGTAGTACCATGTATTACTGTGTAGCACTGTGTAGTACTGTGTAGCACTGTGTAGTACCATGTATTACTGTGTAGCACTGTGTAGTACCATGTAGTACTGTGTAGCACTGTGTAGTACCATGTAGTACTGTGTAGCACTGTGTAGTACTGTGTAGCACTGTGTAGTACCATGTAGTACTGTGTAGCACTGTGTAGTACTGTGTAGCACTGTGTAGTACCATGTATTACTGTGTAGCACTGTGTAGTACCATGTATTACTGTGTATTACTGTGTAGTACTGTGTAGCACTGTGTAGTACCATGTAGTACTGTGTAGCACTGTGTAGTACTGTGTAGCACTGTGTAGTAACATGTAGCACTGTGTAGCACTGTGTAGCACTGTGTAGTACTGTGTAGCACTGTGTAGTACCATGTATTACTGTGTAGCACTGTGTAGTACTGTGTAGCACTGTGTAGTACCATGTATTACTGTGTAGCACTGTGTAGCACTGTATAGTACTATGTAGCACTGTGCAGTACCATGTATTACAGTGTAGCACTGTGTAGTACCATGTATTACTGTGTAGCACTGTGTAGTACTGTGTAGCACTGTGTAGTACCATGTAGTACTGTGTAGCACTGTGTAGTACTGTGTAGTACCATGTAGTACTGTGTAGTACTGTGTAGCACTGTGCAGTACTGTGTAGCACTGTGTAGTACCATGAAGTACTGTGTATTACTGTGTAGCACTGTGCAGTACTGTGTAGCACTGTGTAGTACCATGTAGTACCGTGTAGCACTGTGTAGTACCATGTAGTACTGTGTAGCACTGTGTAGTACCATGTAGTACTGTGTAGCACTGTGTAGTACCATGTAGTACTGTGTAGCACTGTGTAGTACCATGTAGTACTGTGTATTACTGTGTAGCACTGTGTAGCACTGTGTAGTACCATGTATTACTGTGTAGCACTGTGTAGTACCATGTATTACTGTGTAACACTGTGTAGCACTGTGTAGCACTGTGTAGTACTGTGTAGAACTGTGTAGCACTGTGTAGTACTGTGTAGCACTGTGTAGTACCATGTAGTACTGTGTAGCACTGTGTATTACTGTGTAGCACTGTGTAGTACCATGTAGCACTGTGTAGTACCATGTAGCACTGTGTAGCACTGTGTAGCATTGTGTAGTACCATGTATTACTGTGTAGCACTGTGTAGCACTGTGTAGTACCATGTATTACTGTGTAGCACTGTGTAGTACCATGTAGCACTGTGTAGTACCATGTAGCACTGTGTAGCACTGTGTAGTACCATGTATTACTGTGTAACACTGTGTAGTACTGTGTAGTACCATGTATTACTGTGTAGCACTGTGTAGTACCATGTAGTACTGTGTATTACTGTGTAGCACTGTGTAGCACTGTGTAGTACCATGTATTACTGTGTATCACTGTGTAGTACTGTGTAGTACCATGTATTACTGTGTAACACTGTGTAGCACTGTGCAGTACTGTGTAGCACTGTGTAGTACTGTGTAGCACTGTGTAGCACTGTGTAGTACCATGTATTACTGTGTAACACTGTGTAGTACTGTGTAGTACCATGTATTACTGTGTAGCACTGTGTAGTACCATGTAGTACTGTGTATTACTGTGTAGCACTGTGTAGCACTGTGTAGTACCATGTATTACTGTGTAGCACTGTGTAGTACTGTGTAGCACTGTGTAGTACTGTGTAGCACCATGTATTACTGTGTAGCACTGTGTAGTACTGTGTAGCACTGTGTAGTACCATGTAGTACTGTGTAGCACTGTGTAGCACTGTGTAGTACTGTGTAGAACTGTGTAGCACTGTGTAGTACCATGTAGTACTGTGTAGCACTGTGTAGTACCATGTAGTACTGTGTAGTACTGTGTAGTACCATGTAGTACTGTGTAGCACTGTGTAGTACCATGTAGTACTGTGTAGCACTGTGTAGTACCATGTAGTACTGTGTAGTACTGTGTAGCACTGTGTAGTACCATGTAGTACTGTGTAGCACTGTGTAGCACTGTGTAGTACTGTGTAGAACTGTGTAGTACCATGTAGTACTGTGTAGCACTGTGTAGTACTGTGTAGCACTGTGTAGTACTGTGTAGCACTGTGTAGTACCATGTAGTACTGTGTAGCACTGTGTATTACTGTGTAGCACTGTGTAGTACCATGTAGTACTGTGTAGCACTGTGTAGTACTGTGTAGCACTGTGTAGTACCATGTAGCACTGTGTAGCACTGTGTAGTACTGTGTATTACTGTGTAGCACTGTGTAGTACCATGTAGCACTGTGTAGCACTGTGTAGTACTGTGTATTACTGTGTAGCACTGTGTAGTACCATGTAGCACTGTGTAGCACTGTGTAGTACTGTGTAGAACTGTGTAGTACCATGTAGTACTGTGTAGCACTGTGTATTACTGTGTAGCACTGTGTAGTACCATGTAGTACTGTGTAGCACTGTGTAGTACTGTGTAGCACTGTGTAGTACCATGTAGCACTGTGTAGCACTGTGTAGTACTGTGTAGTACTGTGTAGCACTGTGTAGTACCATGTAGCACTGTGTAGTACCATGTAGTACCATGTAGTACTGTGTAGCACCATGTAGCACTGTGTAGTACCATGTAGTACTGTGTAGCACTGTGTAGTACCATGTATTACTGTGTAGCACTGTGTAGTACCATGTAGTACTGTGTAGCACTGTGTAGTACTGTGTAGCACTGTGTAGTACCATGTATTACTGTGTAGCACTGTGTAGTACTGTGTAGCACTGTGTAGTACCATGTAGTACTGTGTAGCACTGTGTAGCACTGTGTAGTACCATGTAGTACTGTGTAGCACTGTGTAGTACTGTGTAGTACTGTGTAGTACCATGTAGTAACATGTAGTACTGTGTAGTACCATGTAGTACTGTGTAGCACTGTGTAGTACCATGTATTACTGTGTAGCACTGTGTAGTACCATGTATTACTGTGTAGCACTGTGTAGTACTGTGTAGCACTGTGTAGTACCATGTATTACTGTGTAGCACTGTGTAGTACTGTGTAGCACTGTGTAGTACCATGTAGTACTGTGTAGCACTGTGTAGCACTGTGTAGTACCATGTAGTACTGTGTAGCACTGTGTAGTACTGTGTAGTACTGTGTAGTACCATGTAGTAACATGTAGTACTGTGTAGTACCATGTAGTACTGTGTAGCACTGTGTAGTACCATGTAGTACCATGTAGCACTGTGTAGTACCATGTATTACTGTGTAGCACTGTGTAGTACCATGTAGTACTGTGTAGCACTGTGTAGTACCATGTAGTACTGTGTAGTACTGTGTAGTACTGTGTAGTACCATGTAGCACTGTGTAGTACCATGTATTACTGTGTAGCACTGTGTAGTACCATGTAGTACTGTGTAGCACTGTGTAGTACCATGTAGTACTGTGTAGTACTGTGTAGTACTGTGTAGTACCATGTAGCACTGTGTAGTACCATGTATTACTGTGTAGCACTGTGTAGTACCATGTAGTACTGTGTAGCACTGTGTAGTACTGTGTAGTACTGTGTAGTAACATGTAGCACTGTGTAGTACTGTGTAGCACCATGTATTACTGTGTAGCACTGTGTAGTACCATGTAGTACTGTGTAGTACCATGTAGCACTGTGCAGCACTGTGTAGTATTGTGTAGCACTGTGTAGTACCATGTAGTACTGTGTAGCACTGTGTAGTACCGTGTAGCACTGTGTAGTACCATGTAGTACTGTGTAGCACTGTGTAGTATTGTGTAGCACTGTGTAGTACCGTGTAGCACTGTGTAGTACCATGTAGTACTGTGTAGCACTGTGTAGTACTGTGTAGCACTGTGTAGTAACATGTAGCACTGTGTAGTACCATGTAGTACTGTGTAGCACTGTGTAGTATTGTGTAGCACTGTGTAGTACCGTGTAGCACTGTGTAGTACCATGTAGTACTGTGTAGCACTGTGTAGTACTGTGTAGCACTGTGTAGTAACATGTAGCACTGTGTAGTACCATGTATTACAGTGTAGCACTGTGTAGTACCATGTAGTACTGTGTAGCACTGTGCAGTACTGTGTAGCACTGTGTAGTAACATGTAACACTGTGTAGCACTGTGCAGTACTGTGTAGCACTGTGTAGTACCGTGTAGCACTGTGTAGTACCATGTAGCACTGTGTAGCACTGTGTAGCACTGTGTAGTACTGTGTAGAACTGTGTAGTACCATGTAGTACTGTGTAGTACCATGTATTACAGTGTAGTACTGTGTAGCACCATGTATTACTGTGTAGCACTGTGTAGAACTGTGTAGTACCATGTAGTACTGTGTAGCACTGTGTAGTACTGTGTAGCACTGTGTAGTAACATGTAGCACTGTGCAGCACTGTGTAGTACCATGTAGTACTATGTATTACTGTGTAGTACTGTGTATTACTGTGTAGCACTGTGTAGTACCATGTAGTACTGTGTAGCACTGTATAGTACTATGTAGCACTGTGTAGCACTGTGTAGCACTGTGTAGAACTGTGTAGCACTGTGTAGTACCATGTAGCACTGTGTAGTACTGTGTAGCACTGTGTAGTACCATGTATTACTGTGTAGCACTGTGTAGCACTGTGTAGTACCATGTATTACTGTGTAGCACTGTGTAGTACTGTGTAGCACTGTGTAGTACCATGTAGTACTGTGTAGCACTGTGTAGTACTGTGTAGTACCATGTAGTACTGTGTAGTACTGTGTAGCACTGTGTAGTACCATGAAGTACTGTGTATTACTGTGTAGCACTGTGTAGTACCATGTAGTACCGTGTAGCACTGTGTAGTACCATGTATTACTGTGTAGCACTGTGTAGCAATGTGTAGTACCATGTATTACTGTGTAGCACTGTGTATTACTGTGTAGTACTGTGTAGTACCGTGTAGCACTGTGTAGTACTGTGTAGTACCGTGTAGCACTGTGTAGCACTGTGTAGTACCATGTATTACTGTGTAGTACTGTGTAGTACCATGTAGTACTGTGTATTACTGTGTAACACTGTGTAGCACTGTGTAGTACCATGTATTACTGTGTAGCACTGTGTAGTACTGTGTAGTACCATGTAGCACTGTGTAGTACCATGTAGTACCGTGTAGCACTGTGTAGTACCATGTATTACAGTGTAGCACTGTGTAGCAATGTGTAGTACCATGTATTACTGTGTAGCACTGTGTATTACTGTGTAGTACTGTGTAGTACCATGTATTACTGTGTAGTACTGTGTAGTACCATGTAGTACTGTGTATTACTGTGTAACACTGTGTATTACTGTGTAGTACCATGTATTACTGTGTAACACTGTGTAGCACTGTGCAGTACTGTGTAGCACTGTGTAGTACCATGTAGTACTGTGTAGCACTGTGTAGTACCATGTAGTACTGTGTAGCACTGTGTAGCACTGTGTAGTACTGTGTAGAACTGTGTAGTACCATGTAGTACTGTGTAGCACTGTGTAGTACCATGTAGCACTGTGTAGTACCATGTAGTACCTTGTAGCACTGTGTAGTACCATGTATTACTGTGTAGCACTGTGTAGTACCATGTATTACTGTGTAGCACTGTGTAGCACTGTGTAGTACCATGTAGCACTGTGTAGTACCATGTAGTACAGTGTAGCACTGTGTAGTACCATGTAGTACCATGTAGCACCGTGTAGTACCATGTATTACTGTGTAGCACTGTGTAGTACCATGTATTACTGTGTAGCACTGTGTATTACTGTGTAGCACTGTGTAGTACCATGTATTACTGTGTAGTACCATGTAGCACTGTGTAGCACTGTGTAGTACCATGTATTACTGTGTAGCACTGTGTAGTACTGTGTAGCACTGTGTAGTACCATGTATTACTGTGTAGTACTGTGTATTACTGTGTAGCACTGTGTAGTACCATGTAGTACTGTGTAGCACTGTGTAGTACTGTGTAGCACTGTGTAGTACCATGTATTACTGTGTAGCACTGTGTAGCACTGTATAGTACTATGTAGCACTGTGTAGTACCATGTAGCACTGTGTAGCACTGTGTAGTACCATGTATTACTGTGTAGCACTGTGTAGTACTGTGTAGCACTGTGTAGTACCATGTATTACTGTGTAGCACTGTGTAGCACTGTATAGTACTATGTAGCACTGTGCAGTACCATGTATTACAGTGTAGCACTGTGTAGTACCATGTATTACTGTGTAGCACTGTGTAGTACTGTGTAGCACTGTGTAGTACCATGTAGTACTGTGTAGCACTGTGTAGTACTGTGTAGCACTGTGTAGTACCATGTAGTACTGTGTAGTACTGTGTAGCACTGTGCAGTACTGTGTAGCACTGTGTAGTACCATGAAGTACTGTGTATTACTGTGTAGCACTGTGCAGTACTGTGTAGCACTGTGTAGTACCATGTAGTACCGTGTAGCACTGTGTAGTACCATGTAGTACTGTGTAGCACTGTGTAGTACCATGTAGTACTGTGTAGCACTGTGTAGTACCATGTAGTACTGTGTATTACTGTGTAGCACTGTGTAGCACTGTGTAGTACCATGTATTACTTTGTAGCACTGTGTAGTACTGTGTAGTACCATGTATTACTGTGTAACACTGTGTAGCACTGTGCAGTACTGTGTAGCACTGTGTAGTACTGTGTAGCACTGTGTAGTACCATGTAGTACTGTGTAGCACTGTGTAGCACTGTGTAGTACTGTGTAGAACTGTGTAGTACCATGTAGTACTGTGTAGCACTGTGTATTACTGTGTAGCACTGTGTAGTACCATGTAGTACTGTGTAACACTGTGTATTACTGTGTAGCACTGTGTAGTACCATGTAGTACTGTGTAGCACTGTGTATTACTGTGTAGCACTGTGTAGTACCATGTAGTACTGTGTAGCACTGTGTATTACTGTGTAGCACTGTGTAGTACCATGTAGTACTGTGTTGTACTGTGTAGTACCATGTAGTACTGTGTAGAACTGTGTAGCACTGTGTAGTACTGTGTAGAACTGTGTAGTACCATGTAGTAACGTGTAGCACTGTGCAGTTAGAATACTTCCTCATGGGAAATACAGTTATTACTCCTGATACAGGTCCAGGTACCATAAAACTGTCCTCTTCCTGTATAGTGCTATAGCAGCACATGACATAAATCACACACGTGAACTCGGACTGGTCAGTCAGACTGTCGGCTGGGAACAGTCCTCTGAGAGACAGTCACAGAGTTTCCAGCTACTACTGCACAGTGACAGAATGAGATCCAGATGTCAGGAGCGGTCCCATCAGACACACAGAAGCTGCGTCATCAGTGGGAGCGAGTATAACTGAGCCAAGAGACAGCCTGACCACAGCCCGGGAAGGCGAGAGAGACAGAGGAAAACTGAGAGAGAGACAGAGGAAAACTGAGAGAGAGACAGAGGAAAACTGAGAGAGAGACAGTGAGAGAATGAGAGAGAGATATATTGAGAGAATGACAGTAAGAAAGAGAGAGTGAAAGAGAGTGACAGAGAGACTCACAGTGAGGGAGAGAGACTGTCAGACCAAACAACATTAGAAAAGACAGTAAAATCAAGAGATATAGAAACACAGAGAGAGGTAGACAGATTGACAGTGAGAGGCTAAAAGGAAGGAGAGAGAGAGAGAGATTATCATAGACAGAGAGATCACAGAGACAGGAAAGAGAGAGGAACACATAGAGATCACAGAGACAGAGGAACACATAGAGATCACAGAGACAGAGGAACACATAGAGATCACAGAGACAGAAAGACAGAGGAACACAGAGAGATCACAGAGACAGAGGAACACATAGAGATCACAGAGACAGAGGAACACATAGAGATCACAGAGACAGAGGAAAACATAGAGATCACAGAGACAGAAAGACAGAGGAACACAGAGAGATCACAGAGACAGAGGAACACATAGAGATCACAGAGACAGAGGAACACATAGAGATCACAGAGACAGAAAGACAGAGGAACACAGAGAGATCACAGAGACAGAGGAACACATAGAGATCACAGAGACAGAGGAACACATAGAGATCACAGAGACAGAAAGACAGAGGAACACAGAGATCACAGAGACAGGAAAGAGAAAGGAACACATAGAGATCACAGAGACAGAGGAACACAGAGATCACAGAGACAGGAAAGAGAGAGGAACACATAGAGATCACAGAGACAGAAAGACAGAGGAACACAGAGATCACAGAGACAGGAAAGAGAGAGGAACACATAGAGATCACAGAGACAGGAAAGAGAGAGGAACACAGAGAGATCACAGAGACAGAAAGAGAGGGCAACACATAGAGATCACAGAGACAGAAAGAGAGAAACACATAGAGACAGATAGAGAGGAACACAGAGAGATCACAGAGACAGAGGAACACATAGAGATCACAGAGACAGAAAGACAGAGGAACACATAGAGATCACAGAGACAGAAAGAGAGAAACACATAGAGATCACAGAGACAGAGGAACACATAGAGATCACAGAGACAGAAAGAGAGAGAGGAACACAGAGATCACAGAGACAGAGGAACACATAGAGATCACAGAGACAGAAAGACAGAGGAACACATAGAGATCACAGAGACAGACAGAGAGAGGAACACAGAGATCACAGATACAGAAAGAGAGAGGAACATAGAGATCACAGAGACAGATAGTGAGAGGAACACAGAGATCACAGAGACAGATAGTGAGAGGAACACAGAGATCACAGAGACAGATAGTGAGAGGAACACAGAGATCACAGAGACAGATAGTGAGAGGAACACAGAGATCACAGAGACAGATAGTGAGAGGGACACAGAGAGATGACAGAGACAGAAAGAGAGAGGAACACATAGAGATGACAGAGAAAGAGGAACACAGAGATCACAGAGACAGACAGAGAGCGGAACACATAGAGATGACAGAGAGAGAGGAACACAGAGATCACAGAGACAGACAGAGAGCGGAACACATAGAGATGACAGAGAGAGAGGAACACAGAGATCTCAGAGACAGACAGAGAGTGGAACACATAGAGATGACAGAGAGAGAGGAACACAGAGATCACAGAGACAGACAGAGAGTGGAACACATAGAGATGACAGAGAGAGAGGAACACAGAGATCTCAGAGACAGACAGAGAGTGGAACACATAGAGATGACAGAGAGAGAGGAACACAGAGATCACAGAGACAGACAGAGAGTGGAACACATAGAGATGACAGAGACAGAAAGAGAGTGGAAGACATAGAGATGACAGAGACAGAAAGAGAGTGGAAGACATAGAAATGACAGAGAGAGAGGAACACAGAGACCACAGAGACAGAAAGGAAACAAGACAGAGCTAGAGAGAGAGAGAGACAGTAAAATGGAGAAAGGAGAGAGTTATAGACAAAGAAGAGATAAAAGGGAGGTGGAAAGAGAGTGAGAAGAGTGAAGATGCCACGAGACAAGCAGAAAGGAGACAGAGAAGAACTGAGACAGAGAGGACAGAAAGGGAGGAGTGTGAGGGGTGAAATGTGAAGGAAAGTAGATGGATACAGTTGATATTGGGGTACCTGTACAGAGTAGCTCCCCCTGCTGGCCTCCCAGAGAACAGGACAGGAACAGGATCCAGAGCAGAACCGTACCCAGTGCCAAGGCTGATACCCAGGCAAAGCGCAGCCAGCTGGGCTCACTGAGCAGAGCTTCATACGAAGGAAACATCCCGGGCAGAGGTGCCAGCTGTGCAAGCAGTACCCACCTCCTCCCAGTCTGTGCTGCCAGGCGGAGGGCAGGATTGGGGTCACAGGACACGCCTGGAAAGCCTTAACGCTTTCACTGCTGGATCAGTGGCAGGGAGGGGCAGCATATTCCAGATGTGCAGGGAGAGGCACACAGAGAGGATGAAGTGCACAGCTGGAAGATTCCTTATATTAAAGGGACAGTAACCCTGCCTGCAAGTGCACAACCTCACATCACCTCTCATTTTCATTATTTATTTCTTCATCTCCACTTATTCTTTACACTTCTGTGTCCCTGACAGTAAGGGGTCTTGAGGGATTTCTTTTCAGGGACGGTGAAGACAAGTATAGTGATTCAGTGTAACACTAACCCTGCTGCACTGAGTGCTGTTTATCTTGTACTTCAGGGTGATAAAACCTGTTTATACACACATACATACACACATATACACACATATACACACATACATACACATACACACATACATACACATACATACACATACACACACATACACACATACATACACATACATACACATACATACACACATACATACACATACACACACACATATACACACATACATACACATACACATACATACATACACATACACACATACATACACACATATACATACACATACATACACATACACACACATACATACACATACACACACATACACACACATACATACACATACATACACATACACACATACATACACATACACACACATACATACACATACACACATACATACACATACATACATAAATACACACACATACTGTATATACACACATACATACACACATACATACACACATACATACACATACACACACATACATACACATACACACATACATACATACACATACATACATAAATACACACACATACTGTATATACACACATACATACACACATACATACACACATACATACACATACACACATACATACACACATATACACACACATACATACACATACACACATACATACACATACACACACATACATACACATACACACATACATACACATACATACATAAATACACACACATACTGTATATACACACATACATACACACATACATACACACATACATACACATACACACATACATACACACATATACACACATACATACACATACACACATACATACACATACACACACATACATACACATACACACATACATACATAAATACACACACATACTGTATATACACACATACATACACACATATTCCTACATACATAATACACACAAGCATATACATGCACACACGCACATACTGTATATACACACATACATACACACACATACACATACATACATATATACACACACATACTGTATATACACACATACTGTATATATACACACATACATATACATACATACACACACATACTGTATACAAACACATATACACACATACATACACACACACATATATACATAAATACACATACATATACTTACGCATACATACATAAATACACACACAAGCATATATATACACACACACACACACATATACATAAATACACACGCACATACACTTTTTTTTTAAACTTTATTTTTATTAGTTATAGAAAATATAAAATGAATACATTCATTTCAGATTTAAGTATTTAAAAGGCATTTAACAAAATTTAGTATCAGATATTACACACACACACACACACACACACACACATATATACACACACACACACACACATATACACACACACACATACAGGTCTGGCTGTTTATTGACCTCTGACACTAACAGCTTCACAGACAACATATGAATTCTGCTCTTGAGCCAAACCCAAGGTCCACAATAAATCAGGCCCTCGGCCGTAGGTTTCATGTCTCTAGATAAAATCTTGAAATGAGTTACAGTTTAATAGCAACATTCCTGACATATCCTAGTATCACCCTACGCTCAGATCTCACATATTTCAACCTGCAAAACACACCGTTGCTAAAACTACAAGAACTGGAATTGCATTGCAGTGTATAGTGTGTAAAAGTGGATCCCATTTCAGTGTATAATGTGTAGAAGGAGGATCACACTGCAGTGTATAGTGAGTTGAAGTGGATCACATTGCAGTGCAGTGTGTGGAAGTGGGTCTCATTACAGTGCACAGTGTGTAGAACTGGATCACATTGTAGTGCACAGTGTGTAGAAGTGGATCCCATTGAATGAATGAATGAATATGTTTATTTATATAGCGCCATAAGTGTACACAGCGCTTTACAATTTCAGGGTTTAAACAATACAGGGTTACAGGTGCTTTGTAGGGTGAAACATTGGGTGCGAGGTCCCTGCCCGAAAGCTTACAATCTAAAGCTTTCAGTAAAAGCTTGCAGAGCACAGTGTGTAGAAGTGGATCCCATTGCATTGTGTAGTGTGTAGAAGTGGATCACTGTGTAGTGTGTAGAAGTGGATCTCATTGCAGTGTGTAGTGTGTAGAAATGGATTGGTGTGTAGAAGTGGATCCCATTGCAATGCACAGTGTGTATAAGTGGATCCCATTGCAGTGTGTAGTGGGTAGAAGTGGATCACTTTATAGTGCACAGTGTGTAGAAGTGGATCCCATTACAGTGCACAGTGTGTAGAAGTGGATCACTTTGTAGTGTATAGTGTGTAGAAGTGGATCCCATTGTAATGCACAGTGTGTAGAAGTGGATCACTTTATAGTGTATAGTGTGTAGACGTGGATCCCATTGCAGTGTGTAGTGGGTAGAAGTGGATCCCATTGTAATGCACAGTGTGTAGAAGTGGATCCCATTGCAGTGTGTAGTGGGTAGAAGTGGATCCCATTACAGTGCACAGTGTGTAGAAGTGGATCCCATTACAGTGCACAGTGTGTAGAAGTGGATCCCACTGCAGTGCACAGTGTGTAGAAGTGGATCCCATTACAGTGCACAGTGTGTAGAAGTGGATCCCACTGTAGTGCACAGTGTGTAGAAGTGGATCCCACTACAGTGCACAGTGTGTAGAAGTGGATCCCACTGTAGTGCACAGTGTGTAGAAGTGGATCCCACTACAGTGTACAGTGTGTAGAAGTGGATCCCACTACAGTGCACAGTGTGTAGAAGTGGATCCCACTGTAGTGCACAGTGTGTAGAAGTGGATCCCACTACAGTGTACAGTGTGTAGAAGTGGATCCCATTACAGTGCACAGTGTGTAGAAGTGGATCCCACTGCAGTGCACAGTGTGTAGAAGTGGATCACTTTGTAGTGCACAGTGTGTAGAAGTGGATCCCACTGCAGTGCACAGTGTGTAGAAGTGGATCCCACTACAGTGCAGTGTGTAGAAGTGGATCCCACTGTAGTGCACAGTGTGTAGAAGTGGATCACTTTGTAGTGTATATTGTGTAGAAGTGGATCCCATTTTAGTGCACAATGTGTAGAAGTGGATCACTATGTAGTGTATAGAAGTGGATCACTTTGTAATGTATAGTGTATAGAAGTGGATCCCAGTGTAGTGTACAGTGTATAGAAGTGGATCCCACTGTAGTGTATAGTGTGTAGAAGTGGATCCCAGTGCAGTGCACAGTGTATAGAAGTGGATCCCACTGTAGTGTATAGTGTGTAGAAGTGGATCCCAGTGCAGTGCACAGTGTGTAGAAGTGGATCCCACTGTAGTGCACAGCGTGTAGAAGTGGATCCCACTGTAGTGCACAGTGTGTAGAAGTGGATCCCATTACAGTGCACAGTGTGTAGAAGTGGATCCCACTGCAGTGCACAGTGTGTAGAAGTGGATCACTTTGTAGTGCACAGCGTGTAGAAGTGGATCCCATTGCAGTGTGTAGTGGGTAGAAGTGGATCCCATTGTAATGCACAGTGTGTAGAAGTGGATCCCATTACAGTGCACAGTGTGTAGAAGTGGATCCCACTGCAGTGTACAGTGTATAGAAGTGGATCCCATTACAGTGCACAGTGTGTAGAAGTGGATCCCACTACAGTGCACAGTGTGTAGAAGTGGATCCCATTACAGTGCACAGTGTGTAGAAGTGGATCCCACTACAGTGCACAGTGTGTAGAAGTGGATCCCACTACAGTGTACAGTGTGTAGAAGTGGATCACTTTGTAGTGCACAGTGTATAGAAGTGGATCCCACTACAGTGTACAGTGTGTAGAAGTGGATCCCACTGCAGTGCACAGTGTGTAGAAGTGGATCACTTTGCAGTGCACAGTGTGTAGAAGTGGATCCCACTACAGTGTACAGTGTGTAGAAGTGGATCCCACTACAGTGCACAGTGTGTAGAAGTGGATCCCACTACAGTGCACAGTGTGTAGAAGTGGATCCCACTGTAGTGCACAGCGTGTAGAAGTGGATCCCACTGCAGTGCACAGTGTGTAGAAGTGGATCCCACTGCAGTGTACAGTGTGTAGAAGTGGATCCCATTACAGTGCACAGTGTGTAGAAGTGGATCCCACTACAGTGCACAGTGTGTAGAAGTGGATCCCATTACAGTGCACAGTGTGTAGAAGTGGATCCCACTACAGTGCACAGTGTGTAGAAGTGGATCCCACTACAGTGTACAGTGTGTAGAAGTGGATCCCAGTGCAGTGCACAGTGTATAGAAGTGGATCCCACTGTAGTGTATAGTGTGTAGAAGTGGATCCCAGTGCAGTGCACAGTGTGTAGAAGTGGATCCCACTGTAGTGCACAGCGTGTAGAAGTGGATCCCACTGTAGTGCACAGTGTGTAGAAGTGGATCCCATTACAGTGTACAGTGTGTAGAAGTGGATCCCACTGCAGTGTACAGTGTGTAGAAGTGGATCCCACTGCAGTGCACAGTGTGTAGAAGTGGATCCCACTGCAGTGCACAGCGTGTAGAAGTGGATCCCACTGCAGTGTACAGTGTGTAGAAGTGGATCCCATTACAGTGTACAGTGTGTAGAAGTGGATCCCACTGCAGTGTACAGTGTGTAGAAGTGGATCCCACTGCAGTGCACAGTGTGTAGAAGTGGATCACTTTGTAGTGCACAGCGTGTAGAAGTGGATCCCATTGCAGTGTGTAGTGGGTAGAAGTGGATCCCATTGTAATGCACAGTGTGTAGAAGTGGATCCCATTACAGTGCACAGTGTGTAGAAGTGGATCCCACTGTAGTGTATAGTGTGTAGAAGTGGATCCCAGTGCAGTGCACAGTGTGTAGAAGTGGATCCCACTGTAGTGCACAGTGTGTAGAAGTGGATCCCACTGTAGTGCACAGTGTGTAGAAGTGGATCCCATTACAGTGCACAGTGTGTAGAAGTGGATCCCACTGCAGTGTACAGTGTGTAGAAGTGGATCCCACTGCAGTGCACAGTGTGTAGAAGTGGATCACTTTGTAGTGCACAGCGTGTAGAAGTGGATCCCATTGCAGTGTGTAGTGGGTAGAAGTGGATCCCATTGTAATGCACAGTGTGTAGAAGTGGATCCCATTACAGTGCACAGTGTGTAGAAGTGGATCCCACTGCAGTGCACAGTGTGTAGAAGTGGATCCCACTGCAGTGCACAGTGTGTAGAAGTGGATCCCACTGCAGTGTACAGTGTGTAGAAGTGGATCCCATTACAGTGCACAGTGTGTAGAAGTGGATCCCACTACAGTGCACAGTGTGTAGAAGTGGATCCCATTACAGTGCACAGTGTGTAGAAGTGGATCCCACTACAGTGCACAGTGTGTAGAAGTGGATCCCACTACAGTGTACAGTGTGTAGAAGTGGATCACTTTGTAGTGCACAGTGTATAGAAGTGGATCCCACTACAGTGTACAGTGTGTAGAAGTGGATCCCACTGCAGTGCACAGTGTGTAGAAGTGGATCACTTTGCAGTGCACAGTGCGTAGAAGTGGATCCCACTACAGTGTACAGTGTGTAGAAGTGGATCCCACTACAGTGCACAGTGTGTAGAAGTGGATCCCACTACAGTGCACAGTGTGTAGAAGTGGATCCCACTGTAGTGCACAGCGTGTAGAAGTGGATCCCACTGCAGTGCACAGTGTGTAGAAGTGGATCCCACTGCAGTGTACAGTGTGTAGAAGTGGATCCCATTACAGTGCACAGTGTGTAGAAGTGGATCCCACTACAGTGTACAGTGTGTAGAAGTGGATCCCATTACAGTGCACAGTGTGTAGAAGTGGATCCCACTACAGTGCACAGTGTGTAGAAGTGGATCCCACTACAGTGTACAGTGTGTAGAAGTGGATCACTTTGTAGTGCACAGTGTATAGAAGTGGATCCCACTACAGTGTACAGTGTGTAGAAGTGGATCCCACTGCAGTGCACAGTGTGTAGAAGTGGATCACTTTGCAGTGCACAGTGTGTAGAAGTGGATCCCACTACAGTGTACAGTGTGTGGAAGTGGATCCCACTACAGTGCACAGTGTGTAGAAGTGGATCCCACTACAGTGCACAGTGTGTAGAAGTGGATCCCACTGTAGTGCACAGCGTGTAGAAGTGGATCCCACTGCAGTGCACAGTGTGTAGAAGTGGATCCCACTACAGTGCAGTGTGTAGAAGTGGATCCCACTGTAGTGCACAGTGTGTAGAAGTGGATCACTTTATAGTGTATATTGTGTAGAAGTGGATCCCATTTTAGTACACAATGTGTAGAAGTGGATCACTATGTAGTGTATAGAAGTGGATCACTTTGTAATGTATAGTGTATAGAAGTGGATCCCAGTGTAGTGTACAGTGTATAGAAGTGGATCCCACTGTAGTGTATAGTGTGTAGAAGTGGATCCCAGTGCAGTGTACAGTGTATAGAAGTGGATCCCACTGTAGTGTATAGTGTGTAGAAGTGGATCCCAGTGCAGTGCACAGTGTGTAGAAGTGGATCCCACTGTAGTGCACAGTGTGTAGAAGTGGATCCCATTACAGTGCACAGTGTGTAGAAGTGGATCCCACTGCAGTGTACAGTGTGTAGAAGTGGATCCCACTGTAGTGCACAGCGTGTAGAAGTGGATCCCACTGTAGTGCACAGTGTGTAGAAGTGGATCCCATTACAGTGCACAGTGTGTAGAAGTGGATCACTTTGTAGTGCACAGTGTGTAGAAGTGGATCACTTTGTAGTGTATAGAAGTGGATCCCATTTTAGTGCACAGTGTGTAGAAGTGGATCCCATTTCAGAGTACAGTGTGTAGAAGTGGATCCCACTGCAGTGCACAGTGTGTAGAAGTGGATCACTTTGCAGTGCACAGTGTGTAGAAGTGAATCACTTTGTAGTGTATAGAAGTGGATCCCATTTTAGTGCACAGTGTGTAGAAGTGGATCCCATTTCAGAGTACAGTGTGTTGAAGTGGATCCCACTGCAGTGCACAGTGTGTAGAAGTGGATCACTTTGCAGTGTACAGTGTAGAGAAGTGGATCACTGTAACGGATCTTATCCGTTACTTGAGCCCTTGTCTGGACCTCGAACGTTTTAGCAAAAGACTATGGCCCTTTGGCCTCATTTGACCTTAGATGGGGGCTTTACTATCCTTTAGGTTAAAAGATTTATACTTTATTGTCGAATGTCGTATGTTTCATGTGTATAGAATGTTACTATCGAATGTAATATGTGCGAGGGATACACGAGCACCGAATAGAAGCCAGTGGTTCCCCGGTTCCTTTGTTTGAGGCATCAATGCCGCCTTGAGCGCGAGAAACTGGAGGCAGTGAGTCGACGCCGGATTGGCCGACGTACGACTCACTGCGCACACTGATTGGCTAGGGTTGAAGCCGCATATTCAAACTAGTGCGTATTGGCCAGGGTTGAAGCCGCATATTCAAAATAATGCATACGTGCTTCAACACCTGGCCTAGTCCCCTAAATGTGTATTCCCTCTAATCGAGTCTTTGTCTTTGTCTAGACCTAATTAAACATGTTGTATTGCAAATGTTGTAAACCTCTTGAGCAATATGTTGATTAGGTCCTCTGTCATTGGCCCTTTTCCCCTACCTGCTATTGGCCCTCTGGCTCCATCTGCCATTGGCCCTTTTGTCACCGGTGTCACCTGCCTATTGTGTCTAATTGGTCCCTGGGCCATCTGAACCAGGTTCCTGTAACGTTCGTCCGTCTGCTGCCAGGATCCCGATACTGGACTTTGTATCCTGTCAGGCGGCAACGTGGACTCTGCCTTGTAGTTCTCCTGTACAAGCTTCAACCTTCGAGTTGAGCACCGGAGTGCTTGAGCGGCTTGGCTACAGCTACTTTGGGTTCCTGCATCATTTTTCCTGTCCCGGTTCTGCGAAGTTCGATTGTTCGAGAGCCCGTGACCCTCCGGTATCCGCAGCCTTCGAGGTAGAGTCGGTCATCCCGGGGTTCAACGCCACATCTTGGGGTTTGACGCCAGCGGAACGTTGATTTGCTCGACCTGTGCATCCAACGCCGCCAGTCCGGCGTCAAGAAGGAGAGACCCGGGAATGACGGCGGAGGGCGATGCAGTCCCTTCTTAGCTTCCGTTACAATCACATTGCAGTGCACAGTGTGTAGAAGTGGATCACATTGCAGTGTACAGTGTGTAGAAGTGGATCACATTGCAGTGCACAGTGTGTAGAAGTGGATCACATTGCAGTGTATAGTGTGTAGAAGTGGATCCCATTTCAGTATATAATGTATAGTAGTGGATTATATATACGTCTCTAGTGCACAATAAACAGTGACATAAGATAAACATAGTTCAGTATTTTAAGTGAGTGAGACTTTTTAGGACTGTCAGTATGCTGTGATTTGATTTGAGATATCCAGAGTTCCCCTCTTAAAAGCAATATTCACCACTCTAACATTTAACATCTTATTTTATGTATGGGTTAAAGAAGAGTTAAATTTAAAGTATAATAAAGAGTTACAACATGCCCTTTATCACAAACATATTTCTAATATCTGTACTGCCATGTTGGAAATCCACCTATAGGAACACAAACACATTGCTTTTTTTCTTTAAAATCGACGTTTCTGCCCTACCGTGAGCCTTTCTCAAGATTACATTATATATATATATTATATATACTACCAATGTGGGACGGTGTTGCCTGTCATGTCATGACCGTTGAGCGCATGTGTGTGAAATGTAGACACACTGATAAACACAGACATATGCAACACACAGGCAGACACATACACACAGTGAGCGGCAGAGACATGCAAAAGACATGCACACACACACAACGGAGATGCACACATGCACACAAATATGTAACAGAGATGTACACATAGACACATGCAACATACATGCGCAGAAACACATGCGCACAACAGTCATGCTCACAAACACAGGTAACAGATATGCACACACACATGCAACAATCATATACACACACACATGCAACAAACATACGCGCACACACATGCAACAGACAAACGCACACACATGCAACAAACATACGCGCACATGCTACAGACACACTCACATGCTACAGACACACACACTCTACATAAACATGCACACACGATACAGACACACGCACACACACTACAGACACATGCACACACACACGCTACAGACACACACACAAGCTACAGACACACGCACTCAACTGACATACGCACACACACAGACATACACAGACACGCAACAGACATACACACACACACACACATGAAACAGACACACACAGACACGCAACAGCTACACAGACACACAACAGATACACAGACACGCAACAGCCACACAGACATCCAACAGCTACACAGACACGCAGCAGCTACACAGACACGCAACAGACATACACAGACACGCAACAGACACACAGACACCCAACAGACATACACAGACACGCAACAGACATATACACACACACACACAGAGGGGACACTGACACAGTGATAGGCGCCCCCGTGTGTGGAGGTTCTGGATCTTGCTGGTTCTCCGAATCTGCAGGTACTGAGTGTAGAAGTGGGGGCTGTGGCCACCCTGGGATTAGTGTAGGAGTGTTACAGTGCTGTGTAGGTAACAATCTGCAGTATTTAGAGAGTTAGAAGTAAAATGTAGCCCCCCCCAGGGACCAGAGATCACTGCTTCACATCGTGTTGCCTGTAATGGATCCTACCCATTACTTGAGCCCTCGAACAATGCAGCTAAAGACTATGGCCCACTGGCCTTATTTGAACTCTAACATGCAAACTGGCCACCCATTCTTTATGTTAAAAGACTGATGTTTTATGTACTGTCGAATGTCGCACGTCTAATGTATGTCGAATGTTGTATGTTTCATGTGTATAGAATGGTACTATCGTATGTAATATGTGCGAGGGATACGCAATCACCAAATAGAGGCCGGAGTTCCACAGTTCCTTTGTTCGAGGCATCCATGCTGCCTTGAAATCGGGAAACCGGAGGCAGTGAGTCAACGCCAGATTGGCCAACGAACGACTCACTGCGCACACTGATTGGTCAAGGTTGGAGACGTGTATTCAAACTAGTGTGTACGTGCTTCAACCCCTGGCCTGAATGTGTATTCCCTCTCATCAACCCTTTGTCTTTTGTCTAGACGTTGATCAACCATGTTTGCATTAACCTCCTCAGTGTTTTGTTTGGTAGTCCATTTGCCATTGGCCCTTTTTCTCTACCTGCTATTGGCCCTTTGGCTCCATCTGCCATTGGCCCTTTTGTCACAGGTGTCACCTGCCTATTGTGTCTGATTGGTCCTTGGGCCAAGTCTGTATTAGAATACCTGGCCCTTCCCATCCCATTGTGGTATTGTGTTTTACTGTATAAAAGATGTGCTATTCGTTCAATAAAGTGTGTCATGTTTGGAGTGAACCAGAGTCCTGGAGTCCTTCATGTTCTTATGGTTAAAGTGGCCACTCTGCCGGCCATCTGAGCCCAGGTTCCTGTTTCGTTCGTCCGTCTGCTGCCAGGATCCTGCTACCGGACTTCGGATCCTGTCAGGCAGCAACGTGGACTCTGCCCTGTGGTTTTCTTGTTCCAGCTAAAACCTTCGATTCGAGCACAGGAGTGCTCGAACATCTTGACTACAGTTACTTTGGGTTCCTGCATCATTTTTCCCTCTCTGGTTCAGCGGAGTTCGATCGTTCGAGAGCCAGTGACCCCTCTGGTATCCGCATCCTTTGAGTTAGTCAGTCATCCCGGGGTTCGACGCCACTTTGAGTCGACCACCGGAACGTTGATTTGCTCGACGTATTAGTATTAGTGGATTTCAGTGGTACTAGTGGACTTCAGTGGTTAATACTGGACTTCAGTGGTTATTAATGGACTTCAGTGGTACTAGTGAACGTCAGTGGTAGTAGTGGACTTCAGTGGTTATTAATGGACTTCAGTGGTACTAGTGAACGTCAGTGGTAGTAGTGGACTTCAACGGTGCAACTGGTCTTTAGTGGTACTAGTGGACTTCAATGGTACTAATGGACTTCAGTGGTTAATACTGGACTTCAGTAGTTAATAGTGGTCTTCAGTAGTTAATAGTGGTCTTCAGTGGTTAATACTGGACTTCAGTGGTACTAGTGGACTTCAGTGGTACTAGTGAACTTCAGTGGTACTAGTGAACTTCAGTGGTACTAGTGGACTTCAGTGGTACTAGTGGATTTGGGTGGTTATTACTGGATCAGTGGTACTAGTGAACTTCAGTGGTTATTAATGGACTTCAGTGGTACTAGTGGACTTCAACTGTACAACTGGTCTTTAGTGGTACTAGTGGACTTCAATGGTACTAATGGACTTCAGTGGTTAATACTGGACTTCAGTAGTTAATAGTGGTCTTCAGTAGTTAATAGTGGTTGTCAGTGGTTAATACTGGACTTCAGTGGTACTAGTGAACTTCAGTGGTACTAGTGAACTTCAGTGGTACTAGTGGACTTCAGTGGTACTAGTGGATTTGGGTGGTTATTACTGGATCAGTGGTACTAGTGAACTTCAGTGGTTATTAATGGACTTCAGTGGTACTAGTGGACTTCAGTAGTACTAGTGGACTTCAGTGGTACTAGTGGACTTCAGTGGTAGTAGTGGACTTCAACTGTACAACTGGTCTTTAATGGTACTAGTGGACTTCAATGGTACTAATGGACTTCAGTGGTACTACTGGTCTTCAGTGGCACTACTTTTCAATGGTACTAGTGGACTTCAGTGATACTAGTGGACTTCAGTTATGCTATTACTGGACTTCAGTGGTACTACTAGTCTTCATTGGTACTAGTGAAGTGGTACTAATGGAGCTTCAGTGTTTATTAATAGACTTCAGTGGTACTAGTGGACGTCAAAGGTTATTACTGGACTTCGGTGGTACTAGTGGACTTCAGTGGTATTACTGGTCTTCACTGGTATTAGTCGACTTCAGTGGTACTACGGGTCTTCAGTGGTATTAGTGGACTTCAGTGGTACTAGTGGACTCCAGTGGTTAATGCTGGACTTCAGTGGTACTAGTGGACTTCAGTGGTTCTACTGGTCTTCAGTGATATTAGTGGACTTCAGTGGTACTAGTGGACTTCAGTGGTACTACTGGTCTTCATTGGTAATAGTGAACTTCAGTGGTACTAGTGGATTTGGGTGGTTATTACTGGATTAGTGGTACTAGTGGACTTCAGTGGTTATTAATGGACTTCAGTGGTACTAGTTGACTTCAGTGGTAGTAGTGGACTTCAACGGTACAACTGGTCTTTAGTGGTACTAGTGGACTTCAGTGGTTAATACTGGACTTCAGTAGTTAATAATGGACTTCAGTGGTACTAGTGGACTTCAGTGGTACTACTGGTCTTCAGTGGTACTAGTGGACTACAGTGCTACTACTGGTCTTCAGTGGTTAATACTGGACTTCAGTAGTTATTAATGAATTTCAGTGGTACTAGTGGATTTCAGTGGTTATTACTGAACTTCAGTAGTTATGAATGGACTTCAGTGATTATTACTGGTCTTCAGTGGTACTAGTGGACTTCAGTAGCTAATAATGGACTTCAGTGGAACTGCTGGTCTTCAGTGGTTTTTACTGGTCTTCAGTGGTTTTTACTGGTCTTCAGTGGTTAATATTTGACCTCAGTGGTTAATACTGGACTTCACTGGTAGTAGTGGACTTCAGTAGTTATTAATGGACTTCAGTGGTACTACTGGACTTCATGGTACTACTGGTCTTTAGTGGTTTTTACTGTGACTTCAGTGGTTATCACTGGACTTCAGTGGTACTAGTGGTTATTACTGGACTTCAGTGGTACTAGTGGTTATTACTGGACTTCAGTGGTACTAGTGAACTTCAGTGATACTAGTGGATTTCGGTGGTTATTACTGGATCAGTGGTACTAGTGGACTTCAGTGGTAGTAGTGGACTTCAATGGTACAACTGGTCTTCAGTGGCACTACTTTTCAATGGTACTAGTAGACTTCAGTGATGCTATTACTGGACTTCTGTGGTACTACTGGACTTCAGTGGTTATTAGTGGACTTCAGTGGCTAGTACTGGACTTCAGTGGTAGTACTGGACTTCAGTGGTACTAGTGAAGTGGTACTAGTGAATTGGTACTAGTGAATTGGTACTAGTGGACTTCTATGGTTATTATTGAGCTTCAATGGTACTGCTGGTCTTCAGTGGTACTAGTGAAGTGGTACTACTGGACTTCAGTGGTTATTAATGGACTTCAGTGGTACTAGTGGACTTCAACAGTTATTACTGAACTTCAGTGGTACTAATGGACTTCAACGGTTATTACTGGACTTCAGTGGCACTAGTGGACTTCAGCGGTACTAGTGGACTTCAGTGGCTAGTACTAGACTTCAGTGGTACTACTGGACTTCAGTGGTACTAGTGAAGTGGCACTAGTGGACTTCAGTGGCTATTAGTGGACTTCAGTGGTACTACTGGACTTCAATGGTATACTAGTGAAGTGGTACTAGTGGACTTCAGTGGCACTAGTGGACTTCAATGGTACTAGTTGTCTTCAGTGGTACTACTGGATTTCATGGTACTAATGAACTTCACTGGTACTACTGGACTTCAGTAGTATTAGTGAAGTGGTACCAGTGGACTTCAACGTTACTAGTGGAATTCAGTGGTACTAGTGAATTGGTACTAGTGGACTTCAGTGGTTATTAATGGACTTCAGTGGTACTAGTGTAGTGGTACTGCTGGACTTCAGTGGTTATTAATGTCCTTCAGTGGTACTAGTGGACATCAACGGTTATTACTGGACTCCAGTGGCACTAGTGGACTTCAGCGGTACTAGTGGACTTCAGTGGCTAGTACTGTACTTCAGTGGTACTACTGGACTTCATTGGTACTAAGGAAGTGGTACTAGTGAAGTGGCACTAGTGGACTTCAGTGGCACTAGTGGACTTCAGTGGCTATTACTGGACTTCAGTGGTACTAGTGAAGTGGTACTAGTGGACCTCAGTGGTACTAGTGGTCTTCATTGGTAGTACTGGACTTCAGTGGTACTACTGGACTTCAGTGGTACCAGTTGACTTCAGTGGTACTAGTGGACTTCATTGGTACAAGTGAAGTGGTACTAGTGGACTTCAGTGGTTATTAATGGACTTCATTGGTACTAGTGGACTTTACATAGTAAATTAGGTTGAAAAAAGACACAAGTCCATCAAGTTCAACCTTCGCCTCATACCTCAGTAGCTGAGAATTTTATAGCTTTCCTTCTACCAATTAAATTAGTCTTTATCAGACCTTCCTGATCAGCCTACTGATAAACAGTATGACTCTGTATGTTCCCTTTTGAAAGAAATGTATTTAATCTTCTCTTAAATGTATCCATTGTATCTGCCATAACTACCTCCCTGGGCAATGAATTCCACAATTTGACAGACCTTACCGTAAAAAAAACCCTTCCTCTGCTGAAGTTTAAACCTCCTTTCCTCTAATCTCAAGGGGTGTCCCCTGGTCACCTGATCAGGCCTTGGAATAAATAGCTCACCACAGAGATCCTTGTATTGACCTCTCTTATACTTGTACAATGTGATAAGGTCTCCTCTTAGTCATCTTTTCTCTAGAGTAAATAAACCAAGTTTGTCTAGTCGTTCCTCATATGTCAAGTCCTCCATTCCCTTAATTAATTTTGTTGCTCTCCGCTGTACCCTCTCTAGTTCTAGTGTATCCTTTTTCAGAACCGGTGCCCAAAATTGCACTGCATACTCAAGGTGAGGTCTTACCAATGATTTGTATAATGTCAAAAGAATGTTATCCACTCTTGCTTCAATACCTCTTTTTATGCAAGACAGGACTTTGTTTGCCTTTGCTACTGCTGTTTGACACTGGTCACTGTTTCCAAGTATGTAGTTGACAAGGATACCCAGGTCTTTTTCTAGCAACGAGTCACCTAAAATTATTCCATTAAGTTTATAAGAAGCCTTGGGATTATTTCCTCACAAATACATGACTTTACACTTCCCTACATTAAACTTCATATTCCACTTCATTGGTACTAGTGGACTTCATTGGTACTAGTGGACTTCAGAGATACTAGTGGTCTTCAGTGGTTAATACTGGACTTCATGGTACTAATGAACTTTAGTGGTACTAGTGAAGTGGTACCAGTGGATTTCAGTCGTACCAGTGGACTTCAGTGGTACTAGTTAAGTGGTACTAGTGAATTGGTACTAGTGGACTTCAGTGGCTATAAATGGACTTCAGTGGTACTAGTGGACTTCATTGGTAGTAGTGGACTTCGGTGATTATTAGTGGACTTCAGTGGTACCAGTGGACTTCAGTGGTACTACTGGACTTCAGTAGTACCAGTGAAGCGGTACTAGAGGACTTCAGGGGTTATTAATGGACTTCAGTATTACTGGTGGACTTCAGTATTAGTGAAGTGGTTATTAGTGGACTTCGGTGATTATTAGTGAACTTTAGTGGTTATTAGTGGGCTGTAGTGGTTATTAGTGGTCTGTAGTGATTATTACTGGACTGTAGTGATTATTACTGGGTTGTAGTGATTATCACTGGGCTGTAGTGATTATTACTGGGCTGTAGTGATTATCAATGGACTGTAGTGATTATCAATGGTCTGTAGTTGTTATTACTGGACTATAGTCGTTCATTATTACTGGACTGTAGTTGTTATTACTGGTCTGTAGTGGTTATTACTGGGTTGTAGTGGTTATTACTGGGCTGTAGTGATTACTGTAGTGATTATTACTGGTCTGTAGTGGTTATTACTTGACTGTAGTGGTTATTACTGGACTGTAGTGATTATTACTGGTCTGTACTGGTTATTACTGGGCTGTACTGGTTATTACTGGCTGTAAGGATTATTACTGGTCTGTAGTGATTACTGGTCTGCACTGGTTATTACTGGTCTGCACTGGTTATTACTGGACTGTAGTGGTTATTACTGGGCTAACGTCAAGATAGCGTTGACGATGGGTGGTGTAATCCACATCAGCTAGAGGGCCTCATGTTTCCTGTCTCTGATTTGGATGCTTTAAGACTAACAATGTGAAAATAAAGAAATTCTGTAATAAAATCACCAGGGAACAAGCAGTGAATACCCAGACCTAACAAGTTTGTGAGCCACTTGATGTGTTACACTGTCATCTACTGGTCAGTCTGTGTCACTGCACACAATGCTCATTGACACTAGGGATTTAAGAGTAAATAGAGTGAGTCTGGGGGCAAATAAAAACTACCAAATTGAAAGAATGATAGAGACATTTCCAAAACAATGTAACTTGTCCCAGTCGACTTGACCCCAGGCCCCAGTATCTTGTTCTGTGGCTTAACCCCAAACCCACTTTTACACTTTTTCATACTGATAAAGAACACATGATGTGCCAGAACCGTCAATCCATTCCACTACTAACAACTCACTGACTATTCCACACTACCTGAGCAGTATGTTCACTCCAGATCTC
Source organism: Rhinophrynus dorsalis (assembly GCA_037306005.1). Taxonomy (NCBI): domain Eukaryota; kingdom Metazoa; phylum Chordata; class Amphibia; order Anura; family Rhinophrynidae; genus Rhinophrynus; species Rhinophrynus dorsalis. The sequence goes on along the minus strand of CM074723.1, from coordinate 833,755 downwards.
CATACTAACTATAACCTCCACTGCTAACAACTCACTGACTATTCCACACTACCTGAGCAGTATGTTCACTCCACATCTCCATATTAACTATAACCTCCACTACTAACAACTCACTGACTATTCCACACTACCTGAGCAGTATGATCACTACAGATCTCCATACTAACTATAACCTCCACTCCACTACTAACAACCCACTGACTATTCCACACTACCTGAGCAGTATGTTCACTCCACATCTCCATATTAACTATAACCTCCACTCCACTACTAACAACTCACTGACTATCCCACACTACCTGAGCAGTATGATCACTACAGATCTCCATACTAACTATAACCTCCACTGCTAACAACTCACTGACTATTCCACACTACCTGAGCAGTATGATCACTACAGATCTCCATACTAACTATAACCTCCACTCCACTACTAACAACTCACTGACTATTCCACACTACCTGAGCAGTATGTTCACTCCACATCTCCATATTAACTATAACCTCCACTCCACTACTAACAACTCACTGACTATCCCACACTACCTAATCAGTATGATCTCTCCAGATCTCCATACTAACTATAACCTCCACTGCTAACAACTCACTGACTATTCCACACTACCTGAGCAGTATGATCACTCCAGATCTCCATACTAACTATAACCTCCACTACTAACAACTCACTGACTATTCCACACTACCTGAGCAGTATGATCACTCCAGATCTCCATACTAACTATAACCTCCACTACTAACAACTCACTGACTATTCCACACTACCTGATCAGTATGATCACTCCAGATCTCCATACTAACTATAACCTCCACTACTAACAACTCACTGACTATTCCACACTACCTGAGCAGTACGATCACTCCAGATCTCCATACTAACTATAACCTCCACTGCTAACAACTTACTGACTATTCCACACTACCTGAGCAGTACGATCACTCCAGATCTCCATACTAACTATAACCTCCACTACTAACAATTCACTGACTATTCCACACTACCTGAGCAGTATGATCACTTCAGATCTCCATACTAACTATAACCTCCACTGCTAACAACTCACTGACTATTCCACAGTACCTGAGCAGTATGATCACTCCAGATCTCCTTACTAACTATAACCTCCACTGCTAACAACTCACTGACTATTCCACACTACCTGAGCAATATGATCACTCCTGATCTCTATACTAACTATAACCTCCACTCTACTACTAACAACTCACTGACTATTCCACACTACCTGAGCAGTATGATCACTCCAGCTCTCCATACTAACTATAACCTCCACTGCTAACAACTCACTGACTATTCCACACTACCTGAGCAGTATGATCACTCCAGATCTCCATACTAACTATAACCTCCACTGCTAACAACTCACTGACTATTCCACACTACCTGAGCAGTACAATCACTCCAGATCTCCATACTAACTATAACCTCCACTGCTAACAACTCACTGACTATTCCACACTACCCGAGTACTATGATCACTCCAGATCTTCATACTAACTATAACCTCCACTCCTAACAACTCACTGACTATTCCACACTACCCGAGTACTATGGTCTCCATACTAACTATAACCTCCACTACTAACAACTCACTGACTATTCCACACTACCTGAGCAGTATGATCACTCCAGATCCCCATACTAACTATAACCTCCACTCCACTACTAACAACCCACTGACTATTCCACACTACCTGAGCAGTATGATCACTCCAGATTTCCATACTAACTATAACCTCCACTACTAACAACTCACTGACTATTCCACACTACCTGAGCAGTATGATCTCTCCAGATCTTCATACTAACTATAACCTCCACTGCTAACAACTCACTGACTATTCCACACTACCTGAGCAGAATGATCACTCCAGATCTCCATACTAACTATAACCTCCACTCCACTACTAACAGCTCACTGACTATTCCACACTACCTGAGCAGTATGATCACTCTGGATCTCCATACTAACTATAACCTCCACTACTAACAACTCACTGACTATTCCACACTACCTGAGCAGTATGATCACTCCAGATCTCCATACTAACTATAACCTCAACTACTAACAACTCACTGACTATTCCACACTACCTGAGCAGTATGATCACTCCAGATCTCCATACTAACTATAACATCCACTGCTAACAACTCACTGACTATTCCACACTACCTGAGCAGTATGATCACTCCAGATCTCCATACTAACTATAACCTCCACTCCACTACTAACAGCTCACTGACTATTACACACTACCTGAGCAGTATGATCACTCCAGATCTCCATACTAACTATAACATCCACTACTAATAGCTCACTGACTATTACACACTACCTGAGCAGTATGATCACTCCAGATCTCCATACTAACTATAACCTCCACTGCTAACAACTCACTGACTATTCCACACTACCTGAGCAGTACGATCACTCCAGATCTCCATACTAACTATAACCTCCACTCCACTGCTAACAACTCACTGACTATTCCACACTACCTGAGCAGTATAATCACTCCAGATCTCCATACTAACTATAACCTCCACTGCTAACAACTCACTGACTATTCCACACTACCTGAGCAGTATGATCACTACAGATCTCCATACTAACTATAACCTCCACTCCACTACTAACAACCCACTGACTATTCCACACTACCTGAGCAGTATGTTCACTCCACATCTCCATATTAACTATAACCTCCACTACTAACAACTCACTGACTATTCCACACTACCTGAGCAGTATGATCACTACAGATCTCCATACTAACTATAACCTCCACTCCACTACTAACAACCCACTGACTATTCCACACTACCTGAGCAGTATGTTCACTCCACATCTCCATATTAACTATAACCTCCACTCCACTACTAACAACTCACTGACTATCCCACACTACCTGAGCAGTATGATCACTACAGATCTCCATACTAACTATAACCTCCACTGCTAACAACTCACTGACTATTCCACACTACCTGAGCAGTATGATCACTACAGATCTCCATACTAACTATAACCTCCACTCCACTACTAACAACTCACTGACTATTCCACACTACCTGAGCAGTATGTTCACTCCACATCTCCATATTAACTATAACCTCCACTCCACTACTAACAACTCACTGACTATCCCACACTACCTAATCAGTATGATCTCTCCAGATCTCCATACTAACTATAACCTCCACTGCTAACAACTCACTGACTATTCCACACTACCTGAGCAGTATGATCACTCCAGATCTCCATACTAACTATAACCTCCACTACTAACAACTCACTGACTATTCCACACTACCTGAGCAGTATGATCACTCCAGATCTCCATACTAACTATAACCTCCACTACTAACAACTCACTGACTATTCCACACTACCTGATCAGTATGATCACTCCAGATCTCCATACTAACTATAACCTCCACTACTAACAACTCACTGACTATTCCACACTACCTGAGCAGTACGATCACTCCAGATCTCCATACTAACTATAACCTCCACTGCTAACAACTTACTGACTATTCCACACTACCTGAGCAGTACGATCACTCCAGATCTCCATACTAACTATAACCTCCACTACTAACAATTCACTGACTATTCCACACTACCTGAGCAGTATGATCACTTCAGATCTCCATACTAACTATAACCTCCACTGCTAACAACTCACTGACTATTCCACAGTACCTGAGCAGTATGATCACTCCAGATCTCCTTACTAACTATAACCTCCACTGCTAACAACTCACTGACTATTCCACACTACCTGAGCAATATGATCACTCCTGATCTCTATACTAACTATAACCTCCACTCTACTACTAACAACTCACTGACTATTCCACACTACCTGAGCAGTATGATCACTCCAGCTCTCCATACTAACTATAACCTCCACTGCTAACAACTCACTGACTATTCCACACTACCTGAGCAGTATGATCACTCCAGATCTCCATACTAACTATAACCTCCACTGCTAACAACTCACTGACTATTCCACACTACCTGAGCAGTACAATCACTCCAGATCTCCATACTAACTATAACCTCCACTCCACTGCTAACAACTCACTGACTATTCCACACTACCTGAGCAGTATAATCACTCCAGATCTCCATACTAACTATAACCTCCACTGCTAACAACTCACTGACTATTCCACACTACCTGAGCAGTATGATCACTACAGATCTCCATACTAACTATAACCTCCACTCCACTACTAACAACCCACTGACTATTCCACACTACCTGAGCAGTATGTTCACTCCACATCTCCATATTAACTATAACCTCCACTACTAACAACTCACTGACTATTCCACACTACCTGAGCAGTATGATCACTACAGATCTCCATACTAACTATAACCTCCACTCCACTACTAACAACCCACTGACTATTCCACACTACCTGAGCAGTATGTTCACTCCACATCTCCATATTAACTATAACCTCCACTCCACTACTAACAACTCACTGACTATCCCACACTACCTGAGCAGTATGATCACTACAGATCTCCATACTAACTATAACCTCCACTGCTAACAACTCACTGACTATTCCACACTACCTGAGCAGTATGATCACTACAGATCTCCATACTAACTATAACCTCCACTCCACTACTAACAACTCACTGACTATTCCACACTACCTGAGCAGTATGTTCACTCCACATCTCCATATTAACTATAACCTCCACTCCACTACTAACAACTCACTGACTATCCCACACTACCTAATCAGTATGATCTCTCCAGATCTCCATACTAACTATAACCTCCACTGCTAACAACTCACTGACTATTCCACACTACCTGAGCAGTATGATCACTCCAGATCTCCATACTAACTATAACCTCCACTACTAACAACTCACTGACTATTCCACACTACCTGAGCAGTATGATCACTCCAGATCTCCATACTAACTATAACCTCCACTACTAACAACTCACTGACTATTCCACACTACCTGATCAGTATGATCACTCCAGATCTCCATACTAACTATAACCTCCACTACTAACAACTCACTGACTATTCCACACTACCTGAGCAGTACGATCACTCCAGATCTCCATACTAACTATAACCTCCACTGCTAACAACTTACTGACTATTCCACACTACCTGAGCAGTACGATCACTCCAGATCTCCATACTAACTATAACCTCCACTACTAACAATTCACTGACTATTCCACACTACCTGAGCAGTATGATCACTTCAGATCTCCATACTAACTATAACCTCCACTGCTAACAACTCACTGACTATTCCACAGTACCTGAGCAGTATGATCACTCCAGATCTCCTTACTAACTATAACCTCCACTGCTAACAACTCACTGACTATTCCACACTACCTGAGCAATATGATCACTCCTGATCTCTATACTAACTATAACCTCCACTCTACTACTAACAACTCACTGACTATTCCACACTACCTGAGCAGTATGATCACTCCAGCTCTCCATACTAACTATAACCTCCACTGCTAACAACTCACTGACTATTCCACACTACCTGAGCAGTATGATCACTCCAGATCTCCATACTAACTATAACCTCCACTGCTAACAACTCACTGACTATTCCACACTACCTGAGCAGTACAATCACTCCAGATCTCCATACTAACTATAACCTCCACTGCTAACAACTCACTGACTATTCCACACTACCCGAGTACTATGATCACTCCAGATCTTCATACTAACTATAACCTCCACTCCTAACAACTCACTGACTATTCCACACTACCCGAGTACTATGGTCTCCATACTAACTATAACCTCCACTACTAACAACTCACTGACTATTCCACACTACCTGAGCAGTATGATCACTCCAGATCCCCATACTAACTATAACCTCCACTCCACTACTAACAACCCACTGACTATTCCACACTACCTGAGCAGTATGATCACTCCAGATTTCCATACTAACTATAACCTCCACTACTAACAACTCACTGACTATTCCACACTACCTGAGCAGTATGATCTCTCCAGATCTTCATACTAACTATAACCTCCACTGCTAACAACTCACTGACTATTCCACACTACCTGAGCAGAATGATCACTCCAGATCTCCATACTAACTATAACCTCCACTCCACTACTAACAGCTCACTGACTATTCCACACTACCTGAGCAGTATGATCACTCTGGATCTCCATACTAACTATAACCTCCACTACTAACAACTCACTGACTATTCCACACTACCTGAGCAGTATGATCACTCCAGATCTCCATACTAACTATAACCTCAACTACTAACAACTCACTGACTATTCCACACTACCTGAGCAGTATGATCACTCCAGATCTCCATACTAACTATAACATCCACTGCTAACAACTCACTGACTATTCCACACTACCTGAGCAGTATGATCACTCCAGATCTCCATACTAACTATAACCTCCACTCCACTACTAACAGCTCACTGACTATTACACACTACCTGAGCAGTATGATCACTCCAGATCTCCATACTAACTATAACATCCACTACTAATAGCTCACTGACTATTACACACTACCTGAGCAGTATGATCACTCCAGATCTCCATACTAACTATAACCTCCACTGCTAACAACTCACTGACTATTCCACACTACCTGAGCAGTACGATCACTCCAGATCTCCATACTAACTATAACCTCCACTCCACTGCTAACAACTCACTGACTATTCCACACTACCTGAGCAGTATAATCACTCCAGATCTCCATACTAACTATAACCTCCACTGCTAACAACTCACTGACTTCCACACTACCTGAGCAGTATGATCTCTCCAGATCTTCATACTAACTATAACCTCCACTGCTAACAACTCACTGACTATTCCACACTACCTCAGCAGTATGATCACTCCAGATCCCCATACTAACTATAACCTCCACTACTAACAACTCACTGACTATTCCACACTACCTGAGCAGTATGATCACTCCAGATCCCCATACTAACTATAACCTCCACTCCACTACTAACAACCCACTGACTATTCCACACTACCTGAGCAGTATGATCACTCCAGATTTCCATACTAACTATAACGTCCACTACTAACAACTCACTGACTATTCCACACTACCTGAGCAGTATGATCTCTCCAGATCTTCATACTAACTATAACCTCCACTGCTAACAACTCACTGACTATTCCACACTACCTGAGCAGTATGATCACTCCAGATCTCCATACTAACTATAACCTCCACTCCACTACTAACAGCTCACTGACTATTCCACACTACCTGAGCAGTATGATCACTCTGGATCTCCATACTAACTATAACCTCCACTACTAACAACTCACTGACTATTCCACACTACCTGAGCAGTATGATCACTCCAGATCTCCATACTAACTATAACCTCAACTACTAACAACTCACTGACTATTCCACACTACCTGAGCAGTATGATCACTCCAGATCTCCATACTAACTATAACATCCACTGCTAACAACTCACTGACTATTCCACACTACCTGAGCAGTATGATCACTCCAGATCTCCATACTAACTATAACCTCCACTCCACTACTAACAGCTCACTGACTATTACACACTACCTGAGCAGTATGATCACTCCAGATCTCCATACTAACTATAACATCCACTACTAATAGCTCACTGACTATTACACACTACCTGAGCAGTATGATCACTCCAGATCTCCATACTAACTATAACCTCCACTGCTAACAACTCACTGACTATTCCACACTACCTGAGCAGTACGATCACTCCAGATCTCCATACTAACTATAACCTCCACTCCACTGCTAACAACTCACTGACTATTCCACACTACCTGAGCAGTATGATCACTCCAGATCTCCATACTAACTATAACCTCCACTGCTAACAACTCACTGACTATTCCACACTACCTGAGCAGTATGCTCACTCCAGATCTCCATACTAACTATAACCTCCACTGCTAACAACTCACTGACTATTCCACACTACCTGAGCAGTATGATCACTCCAGATCTCTATACTAACTATAACCTCCACTCCACTGCTAACAACTCACTGACTATTCCACACTACCTGAGCAGTATGATCACTCCAGATCTCCATACTAACTATAACTTCATCTCCACTGATAACGTACATCAAAAATCTGATTATCGCCCAGTTTAAAACTCGTTTAGTGATCTACCTCTTTATACTTGAAAACAGGCAATGGTATATAAAATGTAATATGTTACTTATATATGTATGAATGTGTAACTTTGTGGTGTAAATTCTCTTCAGTACAAACTTGAAAAACAAAATAAATCTCAGTGTTTTTCTTCTGGTAAAACAGTTAATACCCAAACACACAATGACATAAATAAAAATTGCCTGTTACTGAGATGCCATCTACAGCGAGTTGGTTTTCAGGAGTGACTTAAAGGGATAGTAATGTTTCATAATAAAAACAGCTCTAATTAATCATCATAGCATTTGGACTTTGGAGAGTGTTATTTCAGTTCTGTCAGAGTTGTAGTTCCAGAGTAATTCAATGACAAAGTATCCCCCTCCCGCCCCTTTTACTGATGTAACACTGTTCAGCTTGAGCAGAAGGGAGGTGTCCATGTAGATTGCAGAGAGGGACAATCTTCAATTAAGATAAGGGAAAAAACTGAAAAACTTGTCAAGGGGGGCAGGGCTTTCATTGTTCTCATAGGAAGAAGATTGTCCCCTTCTGTTATCTGTCTGGTCTATGGACTGGATTCCACATCTGAGAAGAGATGGCTTACACTAGGTAAAAGGGGCAGGGATTTCATTGTTCTCATAGGAAGAAGATTGTCCCCTGCTGTTATCTGTCTGGTCTATGGACTGGATTCCACATCTGAGAAGAGATGGCTTACACTAGGTAAAAGGGGCAGGGCTTTCATTGTTCTCATAGGAAGAAGATTGTCCCCTTCTGTTATCTGCCTGGTCTATGGACTGGATTCCACATCTGAGAAGAGATGGCTTACACTAGGTAAAAGGGGCAGGGCTTTCATTGTTCTCATAGGAATAAGATTGTCCCCTTCTGTTATCTGTCTGGTCTATGGACTGGATTCCACATCTGAGAAGAGATGGCTTACACTAGGTAAAAGGGGCAGGGATTTCATTGTTCTCATAGGAAGAAGATTGTCCCCTGCTGTTATCTGTCTGGTCTATGGACTGGATTCCACATCTGAGAAGAGATGGCTTACACTAGGTAAAAGGGGCAGGGATTTCATTGTTCTCATAGGAAGAAGATTGTCCCCTGCTGTTATCTGTCTGGTCTATGGACTGGATTCCACATCTGAGAAGAGATGGCTTACACTAGGTAAAAGGGGCGGGGCTTTCATTGGTCTCATAGGAATAAGATTGTCCCCTTCTGTTATCTGTCTGGTCTATGGACTGGATTCCACATCTGAGAAGAGATTGCTTACACTAGGTAAAAGGGGCGGGAGGGGAAACTTTGCTTGTGAATATCTCTCAAACCATAAAGGTTTGAGAGATAAGACTTATATCGTTCTTCATGTTTTTTTAATGCCTACAAAATAAAATAAAGTTAAAACGAAGTATTACTATCCCTTTAAAGGCAAAGAGTGTAGGCACCTGATGTGGGTAACAGGGGTAAGTTGCTGTGGGGTATATTTGGTGCCAGGTGACATAATGACTCAGTGATGTGGCCCTGGCACAGAGAGCGATGCCAGGGAGAGGAACTGGATAGTTTTTTATTTACTGCAGATAACGGGGAGGGAGTGGTCTAACCAGGCCCTGTTACTTATAGTTTATAGTAGGAAACATCTGCCCTGTAATGTTCTGTTTACTTAATGAGTAAAACTCCTGATAGTGTGAGAAATGGAATCCAGGGAATCAGCCCTTCCCAGAGAAAGTGATATACTAGGGACTGAACTAACACACATTCCCTGCACTATCATACAAAAAATATATATATTATAACCCAAAAACCAGAACTAACGAGGTACAACTATTCCAGAAGCAATGGTCCTGAAAGGGTTAATCAATGTTCATAAAGAGCAGTGTACACAATGCTCATCTCTTCACTTGTGATCACCGAGAGACGCGTTAGGGATCACTGATCGGATATAACTTGTGTCTTGTGCACAGTGTCAGGACACATGTAAGAGGTCGCCATTGCCTACAAACTACTGGAATGATTTTGTAAGAGTTTTCATTTGTCCCTCTAAATACTATTAGACTTTTTATTTAGTGTTGGAGAAATGTATATGTATTGATTATGGTAATTATGGCCGGGAACATACTTCTTGTCTTATCCCTACATTGTCTCCCCCACTCACTGACACTGCACAGCAATGCATTACCCACCTCCCCTAGCACTGACTTCCTGTCTTATCCCTACATTACCTCCTCACTCACTGACACTGCTCAGCAATGCATTACCCACCTCCCCTAACACTGACTTCCTGTCTTATCCCTACATAACCTCCCCACTCACTGACACTGCTCAGTAATGTATTACCTACCTCCCCTAGCACTGACTTCCTGTCTTATCCCTACATTACCTCCCCACTCACTGACACTGCTCAGCAATGCATTACCCACCTCCCCTAGCACTGACTTCCTGTCTTATCCCTACATTACCTCCTCACTCACTGACACTGCTCAGCAATGCATTACCCACCTCCCCTAGCACTGACTTCCTGTCTTATCCCTACATTACCTCCTCACTCACTGACACTGCACAGCAATGCATTACCCACCTCCCCTAGCACTGACTTCCTGTCTTATCCCTACATTACCTCCCCACTCACTGACACTGCACAGCAATGCATTACCCACCTCCCCTAGCACTGACTTCCTGTCTTATCCCTACATTATCTCCCCACTCACTGACACTGCTCAGCAATGCATTACCCACCTCCCCTAGCACTGACTTCCTGTCTTATCACTACATTACCTCCCCCACTCACTAACACTGCTCAGCAATTCATTACCCACCTCCCCTAGCACTGACTTCCTGTCTTATCACTACATTACCTCCCCTCTCACTGACACTGCTCAGCAATTCATTACCCACCTCCCCTAGCACTGACTTCCTGTCTTATCCCTACATTACCTCCCTCACTCACTGACACTGCTCAGTAATGCATTACCACCTCCCCTAGCACTGACTTCCTGTCTTATCCCTGCATTACCTCCCCCACTCACTGACACTGCTTAGTAATGCATTACCCACCTCCCCTAGCACTGACTTCCTGTCTTATCCCTACATTACCTCCCTCACTCCCTGACACTGCTCAGTAATGTATTACCCACCTCCCCTAGCACTGACTTCCTGTCTTATCCCTACATTACCTCCCCACTCACTGACACTACTCAGTAATGCATTACCCACCTCCCCTAGCACTGACTTCCTGTCTTATCCCTACATTACCTCCCCCACTCACTGACACTGCTTAGTAATGCATTACCCACCTCCCCTAGCACTGACTTCCTGTCTTATCCCTACATTACCTCCCTCACTCACTGACACTGCTCAGTAATGCATTACCCATCTCCCCTAGCACTGACTTCCTGTCTTATCCCTACATTACCTCCCTCACTCACTGACACTGCTCAGCAATGTATTACCCACCTCCCCTAGCACTGACTTCCTGTCTTATCCCTACATTACCTCCCTCACTCACTGACACTGCTCAGCAATGTATTACCCACCTCCCCTAGCACTGACTTCCTGTCTTATCCCTACATTACCTCCCTCACTCACTGACACTGCTCAGCAATGTATTACCCACCTCCCCTAGCACTGACTTCCTGTCTTATCCCTACATTACCTCCCTCTCTCACTGACACTGCTCAGCAATGCATTACCTACCTCCCCTAGCACTGACTTCCTGTCTTATCCCTACATTACCTCCCTCACTCACTGACACTGCTCAGTAATGCATTACCCATCTCCCCTAGCACTGACTTCCTGTCTTATCCCTACATTACCTCCCTCACTCACTGACACTGCTCAGCAATGTATTACCCACCTCCCCTAGCACTGACTTCCTGTCTTATCCCTACATTACCTCCCCACTCACTGACACTGCTCAGCAATGTATTACCCACCTCCCCTAGCACTGACTTCCTGTCTTATCCCTACATTACCTCCCCACTCACTGACACTGCTCAGTAATACATTACCCACCTCCCCTAGCACTGACTTCCTGTCTTATCCCTACATTACCTCCCTCACTCCCTGACACTGCTCAGCACTGCATTACCCACCTCCCCAAGCACTGACTTCCTGTCTTATCCCTACATTATCTCCCCACTCACTGACACTGTTCTGTAATGCATTACTCACCTCCCCTAGCACTGACTTCCTGTCTTATCCCTACATTACCTCCCCACTCACTGACACTACTCAGTAATGCATTACCCACCTCCCCTAGCACTGACTTCCTGTCTTATCCCTACATTACCTCCCCCAATCACTGACACTACTCAGTAATGCATTACCCACCTCCCCTAGTACTGACTTCCTGTCTTATCCCTACATTACCTCCCTCACTCCCTGATACTACTCAGCAATGTATTACACACCTCCCCTAGCACTGACTTCCTGTCTTATCCCTACATTACCTCCCTCACTCCCTGACACTGCTCAGCAATGTATTACCACCTCTCCTAGTACTGACTTCCTGTCTTATCCCTACATTATCTCCCCCACTCACTGACACTGCTCAGCAATGTATTACCCACCTCCCCTAGCACTGACTTCCTGTCTTATCCCTACATTACCTCCCTCACTCCCTGAAACTGCTCAGCAATGTATTACCCACCTCCCCTAGCACTGACTTCCTGTCTTATCCCTACATTACCTCCCCAACTCACTGACACTGCTCAGCAATGTATTACCCACCTCCCCTAGCACTGACTTCCTGTCTTATCCCTACATTACCTCCCCACTCACTGACACTGCTCAGCAATGCATTATCCACCTCCCCTAGCACTGACTTCCTGTCTTATCCCTACATTACCTCCCCACTCACTGACACTGCTCAGCAATGTATTACCCACCTCCCCTAGCACTGACTTCCTGTCTTATCCCTACATTACCTCCCCACTCACTGACACTGCTCAGCAATGCATTATCCACCTCCCCTAGCACTGACTTCCTGTCTTATCCCTACATTACCTCCCTCACTCCCTGACAATGCTCAGCAATGTATTACCCACCTCCCCTAGCACTGACGTCCTGTCTTATCCCTACATTACCTCCCCACTCGCTGACACTGATCAGTAATGCATTACCCACCTCCCCCTAGTACTGACTTCCTGTCTTATCCCTACATTACCTCCCCACTCACTGACACTGCTCAGCAATGCATTACCCACCTCCCCTAGCACTGACTTCCTGTCTTATCCCTACATTACCTCCCCACTCACTGACACTACTCAGCAATGCATTACCCACCTCCCCTAGCACTGACTTCCTGTCTTATCCCTACATTACCTCCCCACTCACTGACACTGCTCAGCAATGTATTACCCACCTCCCCTAGCACTGACTTCCTGTCTTATCCCTACATTACCTCCCCACTCACTGACACTGCTCAGTAATGCATTACCCACCTTCCCTAGCACTGACTTCCTGTCTTATCCCTGCATTGCTGTGCAATGTCAGTGAGTGGTGAGGTAATGTAGGGATAAGACTGGAAGTCAGTGCTAGGGTAGGTGGGTAATGCATTACTGAGCAGTGTCAGTGAGTGGGGGAGATAATGTAGGGATAAGACAGGAAGTCAGTGCTAGGGGAGGTGGGTAATGCATTACTGAGCAGTGTCAGTGAGTGGGGAGGTAATGTAGGGATACAACAGGAAGTCAGTGCTAGTGGAGGTGGGTAATGCATTACTGAGCAGTGTCAGTGAGTGGGGAGGTAATGTAGGGATAAGACAGGAAGTCAGTACTAGGGGAAGGTGGATACTACATTACTGAGCAGTGTCAGTGAGTGGGGAGGTAATGTAGGGATAAGACAGGAAGTCAGTACTAGGGGAAGGTGGGTAATACATTACTGAGCAGTGTCAGTGAGTGGGGGAGGTAATGTAGGGATAAGACAGGAAGTCAGTACTAGGGGAGGTGGGTAATGTATTACTGAGTAGTGTCAGTGAGTGGGGAGGTAATGTTGGGATAAGATAGGAAGTCAGTGCTAGGGGAGGTGGGTAATGCATTGCTGAGTAGTATCAGTGAGTGGGGAGGTAATGTAGGGATAAGACAGGAAGTCAGTACTGGGGAGGTGGGTAATGCATTACTGAGCAGTGTCAGTAAGGGGGGGGAGGTAATGTAGGGATAAGATAGGAAGTCAGTGCTAGGGGAGGTGGGTAATGCATTACTGAGCAGTGTCAGTGAGTGGGAAGGAAATGTAAGGATAAGATAGGAAGTCAGTGCTAGGGGAGGTGGGTAATGCATTACTGAGCAGTGTCAGTGAGTGGGGAGGTAATGTAGGGATAAGACAGGAAGTCAGTACTAGGGGAGGTGAGTAATGCATTGCTGAGCAGTGTCAGTGAGTGGGGAGGAAATGTAAGGATTAGACAAGAAGTCAGTGCTAGGGGAGGTGGGTAATGCATTACTGAGCAGTGTCAGTGAGTGGGGAGGTAATGTAGGGATAAGACAGGAAGTCAGTGCTGGGGGAGGTGGGTAATGCATTACTGAGCAGTGTCAGTGAGTGGGGAGGTAATGTAGGGATAAGACAGGAAGTCAGTACTAGGGGAGGTGGGTAATACATTGCTGAGCAGTGTCAGTGAGTGGGGGAGGTAATGTTGGGATAAGATAGGAAGTCAGTGCTTGGGGAGGTGGGTAATGCATTGCTGAGCAATGTCAGTGAGTGGGGAGGTAATGTTGGGATAGGACAGGAAGTTAGTACTAGGGGAGGTGGGTAATGCATTGATGAGCAGTGTCAGTGAGTGGGGAGGTAATGTTGGGATAAGGCAGGAAGTCAGTGCTAGGGGAGGTGGGTAATGCATTGATGAGCAGTGTCAGTGAGTGGGGAGGTAATGTAGGGATAATACAGGAAGTCAATGCTAGGGGAGGTGGGTAATGCATTAGTGAGCAGTGTCAGTGAGTGGGGAGGTAATGTAGGGATAAGATAGGAAGTCATTGCTAGGGGAGGTGGGTAACACATTGTTGAGCAATGTCAGTGAGTGGGGAGGTAATGTTGGGATAAGACAGTAAGTCAGTACTAGGGGAGGTGGGTAATGTATTACTGAGCAGTGTCAGTGAGTGGGGAGGTAATGTAGGGATAAGACAGGAAGTCAGTGCTAGGGGAGGTGGGTAATACATTACTGAGCAGTGTCAGTGAGTGGGGGAGGTAATGTAAGGATAAGACAGGAAGTCAGTACTAGGGGAGGTGGGTAATGCATTACTGAGCAGTGTCAGTGAGTGGGGAGGTAATGTAGGGATAAGACATGAAGTCAGTGCTAGGGGAGGTGGGTAATGCGTTGCTGAGCAGTGTCAGTGAGTGGGGAGGTAATGTAGGGATAAGACAGGAAGTCAGTGCTAGGGGAGGTGGGTAATGTATTACTGAGCAGTGTCAGTGAATGAGGGAGGTAATGTAGGGATAGCAGTGCCTTCTAGTGGTCCGAATCCAATTAGTTATTCTGTTATTTTCTAATGGAGAGGAAAGTCACTGGCAAACAGTTTTTCTATAGGATGTGATAGAGGCTGCTGAGTCACTTCCTCTCAGTCAGAACTATCAGGAAGTAATCAAGCTGTAATTCACTTCTTGATTATTAGAATTGGTATAGCAGTTGAATACAACAACTGACAGCGGTGGGAGTGACTTTGTTTTACACAGCAGGAAAAGCTCTAAAACATATCGTTTTTCATAAAAAAAACAATTTACTGCTCCTTAAAGCCCCAAAGTGGGTAAAATATTCCTTTTTAACTCTAAAGGGTAATCGGATATTCCTCTGGATCAACATCTTATCTGTCCTGTAACCAGCTGTCATAATTATCTGTAATGTTCTGAGCTACAAAATGTCCAATAGGATTTGGGAAGTGACTACAGTACCTGCCATCACAGCCTTCTAAAGAGAAGGATTACACATCCTTACTAGCCTTGCTGTAAAAAAACCCTTGTCTTTATTTTAGCCAAATATAACCATAACCTAGCAGATGGCTGTGGCTTATTTCAGGTGACTCGGTCACTGACAATTGAGTGGGTTTAGATTACAATCCAATCAATGATAGAATAAATTTGGTTGTGGAGTAATCTTATAAGCCTTTAAAGGGTTAGTAATGCCCAAAGTAAAGTTTCTTTTATATGGTAGATTTTACAAAAATAAAGTATTTGGAGAAAGTCCTGTCTCTCAGACCTTTCTGATTTGAGAGATATCCTCCACTAAAGATCCCCTTCTCCTGATGTCAGATGTAAAGCTGACAGAACGAGATCCATGTTGGCCGACACGAGGAGGCTCTTCAGCAATCCCGTTATTGGAAAATAACTACTTCAATGGAACGGTCTACAAAGTGTGCTTGCAAGCCAGGTACACCTTGTAGACCTTTCCAATTAAGTAATTAATTTCAAATATCGTTAATGCGGCTCTGCTGAAGAGCCGCCGGCTGGTCCCCGGACCAGGATCTCCTGCTGACAGTAGAGCGCTGACGTCAGGAGAAGGTGGCGAGAACTTTATCACCAAATATCTATAGGACTTTCTAAAAATACTTTCTTTTTGTAATATCTACCATATACTGTAGAATAAACTTTATTTTGAACATTACTGACCCTTTAACCGGTGATGTTGCCCTCGGTGTGTAAACTGGAGACTTGTCTGGAATGCACAGGGTTAATCTGGTGTGTAGACAGGAGACCTGTCTGGAATGCACAGGGTTAATCTGGTGTGTAGACAGGAGACCTGTCTGGAATGCACAGGGTTAATCTGGTGTGTAGACAGGAGACCTGTCTGGAATGCACAGGGTTAATCTGGTGTGTAGACAGGAGACCTGTCTGGAATGCACAGGGTTAATCTGATGTGTAGACAGGAGACCTGTCTGGCATGTGTAGGGTTAGTCTGGTGACGTTGTCCCCGGTGCGTAAACTGGAGACCTGTCTGGAATGCACAGGGTTAATCTGGTGTGTAGACAGGAGACCTGTCTGGCATGTGTAGGGTTAATCTGGTGATGTTGCCCCCGGTGACCTGTGTGAATGAGCCCTGGTGTGATTTCCCTTTAAAGCCGGTGACTAATTAATGGCATTAGGAGGGCGGCAGGGAAATTCCCCTCATTCCTGGCTGTGATCTGTGGGCCCTGGAGCTTCCCTTGTTTTCCAGCAGAACCTTCTGGTTGGTGGCTGCGTTCCAGGCCATAAAACTGACTGAATCTGTCTCTTTGTCTTGTGGGAAATGCTGGGTCTTTCTCACGTTATTGATCTCGTGTGTCCATCACGTTACATAAAGGAGTGAAAATAGTTCCTGCTGGGTCCTGGGTGACTTACTAACCAGAGAGCCCCCTGACATGCCAGAAAAGTCACTGCCCCAAAGTGTGACGGACACCGCTCTAGCAGTCATGGGGTTAAAGTGACAGTCCGCCGCCTTTCTGTATTTTCAGTCAAATTGCCTGTATGTTTTAGTATTAGTATTTTCTTCGCCTGTTTTTTTACACTCAGGGATCTCTCTGAATTTGTTTCCAGAGAGTTCTCTATGTAGGACAGTGGAAGCAGTGCAGTGATACAATGTAACACTATCCCTCCAGTCTATTAAACACAACATACAGAACACTGAGTGCTGCAGGGATAGTGTTACATTGTATCAGTTCCCCTGTTTCACATCCCTGATAGAAAAAGCTCTGGAATCTGGTATTCAAGGAGCTCCCTATTAACCCTCTGCGTGCCAGGGAGCTATCCAATGCATTGCACTGAGTACCTCTCTGGCACACACAGGGATAAGAGCATAAATAAAAAATAAATCAATAACAGGTATAGTCAATAGGATATATTATGAATTGCAGAATATGTAAATCCATAAAAGAGGTTAACTGTCACTTTAAGTAACAACTGTACCATTTCCCCCCTTGCTTATAGTGATTTGATATACATTCATTTAAAGGGTCAGTAAAGTTTCATTATGAAAACAAAACAAAACACACAGTGCTGGACTTTTCCAGAAGAGTAAAACCAGCACCCCCCCCACTCTCCACTACCAGGAGAGACTTTATTCAACAGTTGTTACAGTTCAAATTGCTATCAAGTGATGTCTCCGCTGCTGCTGTTGCTGTTACTATAACATTTTATGGAGAAATGTAATCAGCAGCTCACCTTTCCCATAGTTTGCAATAGAAAAACTGTCTGGACACCAGGTGGCACTGTTGTTATCAGTTTAACTAAAAACAGTTTGAGATGTAATATCTTTAGAATTAACCAGCAGTGGGAATGCCTTGATTTACCACACAGGGGAATCCGTACACAGACCAGCTGTGCAGTAAGCAATGGTTCTCATGTCTGTAAAACGACTAGATCGTTAGGATAAAATCTCAGGGACCCGTTCTCAGTCTTTATAGAATAATAACACTTAAGATGTAAAAAATATACATTGTAGGGTTCATCCTCCTGAGTAAAACAAGGACACTCCCACTCCTGAGAGATGTTTTATTAAAAAGTTACTGCAGCACAAACTAGAATTTTTTTTAGGTGCAACATCCCAATGACCTGTTGAACAGTGGCGCAGTTGCTACTCCATCCTATGGACAGAGCTGGTCAATTGACCATAAATCTCTGTAGGATGGTTTAGGAACAGCGCCACTGTAGCATTTCAGGGCATTAAGATATTACATCTGAAAAACTTGAGTCTGAGCTGTAATAACATTTTAATAAAACCCCTCTCAGGAGTGGAAGTACTCTTGTTTTACTCAAGAGGATAAGCCCTACAATGTATAGTTTTTATATTTTAACTATTACTGTCTCTTTAAAATATTCACTGGTAGTCACAGAACCACATATACACCAGTGGTCACCTTAGTCTTGTTCCACTGTCCACTGGTAGTCATATTACCACACGTACACCAGTGGTCACTCTAGTCTTGTTCCGCTGTCCACTGGTAGTCATATTACCACACATACACCAGTGGTCACTCTAGTCTTGTTCCGCTGTCCACTGGTAGTCATATTACCACACGTACACCAGTGGTCACTCTAGTCTTGTTCCACTGTCCACTGGTAGTCATATTACCACACATACACCAGTGGTCACTCTAGTCTTGTTCCGCTGTCCACTGGTAGTCATATTACCACACATACACCAGTGGTCACCTTAGTTTTGTTCCACTGTCCACTGGTAGTCAAATTACCACATATACACCAATGGTCACCTTAGTCTTGTTCCTCTGTCCACTGGTAGTCATATTACCACACATACACCAGTGGTCACCTTAGTCTTGTTCCGCTGTCCACTGGTAGTCATATTACCACATATACACCAGTGGTCACCTTAGTCTTGTTCCGCTGTCCACTGGTAGTCATATTACCACACATACACCAGTGGTCACCTTAGTCTTGTTCCGCTGTCCACTGGTAGTCATATTACCACACATACACCAATGGTCACTCTAGTCTTGTTCCACTGTCCACTGGTAGTCATATTACCACACATACACCAGTGGTCACTCTAGTCTTGTTCCACTGTCCACTGGTAGTCACAGAACCACATATACACCAATGGTCACTCTAGTCTTGTTCCACTGTCCACTGGTAGTCATATTACCACACATACACCAATGGTCACCTTAGTCTTGTTCCGCTGTCCACTGGTAGCCATATTACCACATATACACCAGTGGTCACTCTAGTCTTGTTCCGCTGTCCACTGGTAGTCATATTACCACACATACACCAATGGTCACCCTAGTCTTGTTCCACTGTCCACTGGTAGCCATATTACCACACATACACCAGTGGTCACTCTAGTCTTGTTCCACTGTCCACTGGTAGCCATATTACCACACATACACCAATGGTCACTCTAGTCTTGTTCCACTGTCCACTGGTAGTCATATTACCACACATACACCAATGGTCACTCTAGTCTTGTTCCGCTGTCCACTGGTAGCCATATTACCACACATACACCTGTGGTCACCCTAGTCTTGTTCCGCTGTCCACTGGTAGTCATATTACCACATATACACCAGTGGTCACTCTAGTCTTGTTCCACTGTCCACTGGTAGCCATATTACCACACATACACCAGTGGTCACTCTAGTCTTGTTCCACTGTCCACTGGTAGCCATATTACCACACATACACCAATGGTCACTCTAGTCTTGTTCCACTGTCCACTGGTAGTCATATTACCACACATACACCAGTGGTCACTCTAGTCTTGTTCCGCTGTCCACTGGTAGTCATATTACCACACATACACCAATGGTCACCTTAGTCTTGTTCCGCTGTCCACTGGTAGCCATATTACCACATATACACCAGTGGTCACTCTAGTCTTGTTCCGCTGTCCACTGGTAGTCATATTACCACACATACACCAATGGTCACCCTAGTCTTGTTCCACTGTCCACTGGTAGCCATATTACCACACATACACCAGTGGTCACTCTAGTCTTGTTCCACTGTCCACTGGTAGCCATATTACCACACATACACCAATGGTCACTCTAGTCTTGTTCCACTGTCCACTGGTAGTCATATTACCACACATACACCAATGGTCACTCTAGTCTTGTTCCGCTGTCCACTGGTAGCCATATTACCACACATACACCTGTGGTCACCCTAGTCTTGTTCCGCTGTCCACTGGTAGTCATATTACCACATATACACCAGTGGTCACTCTAGTCTTGTTCCACTGTCCACTGGTAGCCATATTACCACACATACACCAGTGGTCACCCTAGTCTTGTTCCACTGTCCACTGGTAGTCATATTACCACACATACACCAGTGGTCACCCTAGTCTTGTTCCGCTGTCCACTGGTAGCCATATTACCACACATACACCAATGGTCACTCTAGTCTTGTTCCACTGTCCACTGGTAGCCATATTACCACACATACACCAGTGGTCACTCTAGTCTTGTTCCACTGTCCACTGGTAGCCATATTACCACATATACACCAATGGTCACTCTAGTCTTGTTCCACTGTCCACTGGTAGTCATATTACCACACATACACCAGTGGTCACTCTAGTCTTGTTCCGCTGTCCACTGGTAGTCATATTACCACACATACACCAGTGGTCACTCTAGTCTTGTTCCGCTGTCCACTGGTAGCCATATTACCACACATACACCAATGGTCACTCTAGTCTTGTTCCACTGTCCACTGGTAGCCATATTACCACACATACACCAGTGGTCACTCTAGTCTTGTTCCACTGTCCACTGGTAGCCATATTACCACACATACACCAGTGGTCACTCTAGTCTTGTTCCACTGTCCACTGGTAGCCATATTACCACACATACACCAATGGTCACTCTAGTCTTGTTCCACTGTCCACTGGTAGTCATATTACCACACATACACCAATGGTCACCTTAGTCTTGTTCCTCTGTCCACTGGTAGTCATATTACCACACATACACCAGTGGTCACCCTAGTCTTGTTCCGCTGTCCACTGGTAGCCATATTACCACACATACACCAATGGTCACCTTAGTCTTGTTCCACTGTCCACTGGTAGTCACAGAACCACACATACACCAATGGTCACTCTAGTCTTGTTCCACTGTCCACTGGTAGCCATATTACCACACATACACCAATGGTCACTCTAGTCTTGTTCCACTGTCCACTGGTAGTCATATTACCACACATACACCAATGGTCACTCTAGTTTTGTTCCACTGTCCACTGGTAGCCATATTACCACACATACACCAATGGTCACTCTAGTCTTGTTCCACTGTCCACTGGTAGTCATATTACCACACATACACCAGTGGTCACTGTAGTCTTGTTCCACTGTCCACTGGTAGCCATATTACCACACATACACCAATGGTCACTCTAGTCTTGTTCCACTGTCCACTGGTAGCCATATTACCACACATACACCAATGGTCACTCTAGTCTTGTTCCACTGTCCACTGGTAGTCATATTACCACACATACACCAGTGGTCACTGTAGTCTTGTTCCACTGTCCACTGGTAGCCATATTACCACACATACACCAATGGTCACTCTAGTCTTGTTCCACTGTCCACTGGTAGTCATATTACCACACATACACCAGTGGTCACTCTAGTCTTGTTCCGCTGTCCACTGGTAGTCATATTACCACACATACACCAGTGGTCACTCTAGTCTTGTTCCACTGTCCACTGGTAGCCATATTACCACACATACACCAATGGTCACTCTAGTCTTGTTCCACTGTCCACTGGTAGTCATATTACCACACATACACCAGTGGTCACTCTAGTCTTGTTCCGCTGTCCACTGGTAGTCATATTACCACACATACACCAGTGGTCACTCTAGTCTTGTTCCACTGTCCACTGGTAGCCATATTACCACACATACACCAATGGTCACTCTAGTCTTGTTCCACTGTCCACTGGTAGTCATATTACCACACATACACCAGTGGTCACTCTAGTCTTGTTCCACTGTCCACTGGTAGTCATATTACCACATATACACCAGTGGTCACTCTAGTCTTGTTCCACTGTCCACTGGTAGTCATATTACCACACATACACCAGTGGTCACTCTAGTCTTGTTCCACTGTCCACTGGTAGCCATATTACCACACGTACACCAATGGTCACTCTAGTCTTGTTCCACTGTCCACTGGTAGTCATATTACCACACGTACACCAGTGGTCACTCTAGTCTTGTTCCACTGTCCACTGGTAGTCATATTACCACACATACACCAATGGTCACTCTAGTCTTGTTCCACTGTCCACTGGTAGTCATATTACCACACATACACCAGTGGTCACTCTAGTCTTGTTCCACTGTCCACTGGTAGTCATATTACCACACATACACCAGTGGTCACTCTAGTCTTGTTCCACTGTCCACTGGTAGTCATATTACCACACATACACCAATGGTCACTCTAGTCTTGTTCCACTGTCCACTGGTAGTCATATTACCACACATACACCAGTGGTCACTCTAGTCTTGTTCCACTGTCCACTGGTAGTCATATTACCACACATACACCAGTGGTCACCCTAGTCTTGTTCCACTATCCACTGGTAGTCATATTACCACACATACACCAGTGGTCACTCTAGTCTTGTTCCACTGTCCACTGGTAGTGATTACCACACATACACCAGTGGTCACCCTAGTCTTGTTCTGCTGTCCACTGGTAGCCATATTACCACACATACACCAGTGGTCACCCTAGTCTTGTTCCACTGTCCACTGGTAGTCATATTACCACACATACACCAGTGGTCACCCTAGTCTTGTTCCACTGTCCACTGGTAGTCATATTACCACACATACACCAATGGTCACTCTAGTCTTGTTCCACTGTCCACTGGTAGTCATATTACCACACATACACCAGTGGTCACCCTAGTCTTGTTCCACTGTCCACTGGTAGCCATATTACCACACATACACCAGTGGTCACTCTAGTCTTGTTCCACTGTCCACTGGTAGTCATATTACCACACATACACCAATGGTCACTCTAGTCTTGTTCCACTGTCCACCGGTAGTTACAGAATGGTCACTCTAGTCTTGTTCCACTGTCCACTGGTAGTCATATTACCACACATACACCAGTGGTCACTCTAGTCTTGTTCCGCTGTCCACTGGTAGTCATATTACCACACATACACCAATGGTCACCCTAGTCTTGTTCCACTGTCCACTGGTAGCCATATTACCACACATACACCAGTGGTCACTCTAGTCTTGTTCCACTGTCCACTGGTAGCCATATTACCACACATACACCAATGGTCACTCTAGTCTTGTTCCACTGTCCACTGGTAGTCATATTACCACACATACACCAATGGTCACTCTAGTCTTGTTCCGCTGTCCACTGGTAGCCATATTACCACACATACACCTGTGGTCACCCTAGTCTTGTTCCGCTGTCCACTGGTAGTCATATTACCACATATACACCAGTGGTCACTCTAGTCTTGTTCCACTGTCCACTGGTAGCCATATTACCACACATACACCAGTGGTCACCCTAGTCTTGTTCCGCTGTCCACTGGTAGTCATATTACCACACATACACCAGTGGTCACTCTAGTCTTGTTCCACTGTCCACTGGTAGCCATATTACCACATATACACCAGTGGTCACCCTAGTCTTGTTCCGCTGTCCACTGGTAGTCATATTACCACACATACACCAATGGTCACCTTAGTCTTGTTCCGCTGTGCACTGGTAGTCATATTACCACATATACACCAGTGGTCACTCTAGTCTTGTTCCACTGTCCACTGGTAGCCATATTACCACATATACACCAGTGGTCACCCTAGTCTTGTTCCTCTGTCCACTGGTAGTCATATTACCACACATACACCAGTGGTCACCTTAGTCTTGTTCCTCTGTCCATTGGTAGTCATATTACCACACATACACCAATGGTCACCTTAGTCTTGTTCCTCTGCCCATTGGTAGTCATATTACCACATATACACCAGTGGTCACTCTAGTCTTGTTCCACTGTCCACTGGTAGTCATATTACCACATATACATCAGTGGTCACTCTAGTCTTGTTCCACTGTCCACTGGTAGCCATATTACCACATATACACCAGTGGTCACCTTAGTCTTGTTCCACTGTCCACTGGTAGTCATATTACCACATATACACCAGTGGTCACTCTAGTCTTGTTCCGCTGTCCACTGGTAGCCATATTACCACACATACACCAATGGTCACTCTAGTCTTGTTCCACTGTCCACTGGTAGTCATATTACCACACATACACCAGTGGTCACTCTAGTCTTGTTGCACTGTCCACTGGTAGTCACAGAACCACATATACACCAGTGGTCACCCTAGTCTTGTTCCGCTGTCCACTGGTAGTCATATTACCACACGTACACCAATGGTCACCCTAGTCTTGTTCCACTGTCCACTGGTAGTCATATTACCACACATACACCAGTGGTCACCTTAGTCTTGTTCCACTGTCCACTGGTAGTCATATTACCACACATACACCAATGGTCACCCTAGTCTTGTTCCACTGTCCACTGGTAGTCACAGAACCACACATACACCAATGGTCACCCTAGTCTTGTTCCACTGTCCACTGGTAGTCACAGAACCACATATACACCAGTGGTCACTCTAGTCTTGTTCCACTGTCCACCGGTAGTCACAGAACCACATATACACCAAAGGTCACTCTAGTCTTGTTCTAGTCTTGTTCCACTGTCCACTGGTAGTCACAGAACCACATATACACCAGTGGTCACCCTAGTCTTGTTCCGCTGTCCACTGGTAGTCATATTACCACACGTACACCAATGGTCACCCTAGTCTTGTTCCACTGTCCACTGGTAGTCATATTACCACACATACACCAGTGGTCACCTTAGTCTTGTTCCACTGTCCACTGGTAGTCATATTACCACACATACACCAATGGTCACCCTAGTCTTGTTCCACTGTCCACTGGTAGTCACAGAACCACATATACACCAATGGTCACTCTAGTCTTGTTCCACTGTCCACCGGTAGTCACAGAACCACATATACACCAAAGGTCACTCTAGTTTTGTTCCACTGTCCACCGGTAGTCACAGGACCACATATACACCAGTGGTCACCCTAGTCTTGTTCCGCTGTCCACTGGTAGTCATATTACCACACGTACACCAATGGTCACCTTAGTCTTGTTCCACTGTCCACTGGTAGTCATATTACCACACATACACCAAAGGTCACTCTAGTCTTGTTCCACTGTCCACTGGTAGTCACAGAACCACGTATACACCAAAGGTCACTCTAGTCTTGTTCCACTGTCCACTGGTAGTCACAGAACCACACATACACCAATGGTCACCCTAGTCTTGTTCCACTGTCCACTGGTAGTCACAGAACCACGCTCACACCTCCATGACTGACCTGTTCTTTGGGGAGCCCTTTTTCCAGGGCACCAGCGTTCCACAGGATACAGTGGGAAAACCAACGCCAAAGGTTATGGTAGTGTAGAGAAACCTGTCCGAACAGATAACTGTGTGCTCTGGACAGAAAGCATGTCCAGAGTCAGACCTAATCCAGGACCAACAGGAAAGAGACTCTGACCTACCAGCTGACCCCACACTCCTGGAATCCAGGGAGAGGTCAGCTCAGGGGAACTTTTAACTCTTTCCATCCTTAGTGCAACAGAGAAGAAACAGAAAAGATTAGGAGTGATTCAGGCATGGAGAATTGTGTCTAGGCCAGGAGGTGGGCAATCTGTGACTGAATTACAACTCCCATCATCCTCAGCTGTCTGAAGATGATGGGGTAAGGGTAGTCTAACAGCAGCTGGGGAGCCACAGGTTGTCCACCCACTGATCTACATACAGACTTACACACCTCTCTGTGGCTGGTGCACAATGCAGAACAGGAGCAATTCTGGGGAATCGATTGCCCCATAGTCAGTAGTCTATGCAATACATAGCTGGGGAGCCACAGGTTGTCCCCTCACTGATCTATATACAGACTTACACACCTCTCCGTGGTTGGTGCACAATGCAGAACGGGAGCAATTCTGGGGAATTGCTCCCTAGTCACTAGTCTATGTAATACACAGCTGGGGTAACAAGCAACCGGGACCAGATTTCCAATAGGCAAAGCAGACAACCACATGGAGTCCCACATGTGGAGGGGCGGAGCCTCAGCTGTGGTGGCCACACCTTCATTCTAAATTGTGGGTGTGTCCAGACCAACCTCATTGCCCTGCACCAGTTTATCCCCTTTCCAGGCTATGTAAGCACTTGTTTACTAGAGAGATATACAAGGCATTGCGGAGCAATTGTCCTTGTTTGCTATCGGGTGTGCCAGGAGACAGTGGATGGGATTGGGGGCGGGGTCATATCAGTAGTGGGGTGTGTCCATGGGCAGGGCTAATGGCGCCTATCGTGTCTTGTCTAGGGGCCTTGGGCCCTGCAAACAACCTTTAATTTTCTTACAAAATTGTTTGTATTCAGCATCAAATGTGTCATTGGTAACGATCAGGAAAGCACTCGTATGTTTTGCAGAACGTTATTTTTTTATTAGTTAACCCCTTAATGACCGGTGACGTGCCAGGACCGTCATGACTGTCCATGCATTAAAGACCGGTGATGGACCTGGCATGTTCATTTTTTTTTTTTTTTTTTTTAATCAAAGCATGTCTGCAGGTGCGCTGGGATCACAGGGGGAGTCTAAAACTGACTCCTCCAAGATCGGAGTCCAAGACCGGAGTCCAAAACCAGCGCAGCCAGTTCCAGCCCTCCCATGGTGAGTTGGTATATGTATCACTCACATTATTTTTGTTCTCAGGCTTGTTAGAGACACAAGCCTTGAGGAATCATTGATGACTTTTGGGACTCATGCTTGTTAGAGTCACAAGCTGAAAGGGTTAAAATGGACATGTATAAGTAGCCAATTGGTTTAATATACTAACAAGAGCAATAGGGGTTAAATTATACTTTTAACTAGCAGCTTGTTCTACATGCAGAAGGTTACTTAGTGCCCTTCCCAAAGGCCTTGATGTAGACAAGAGATAAGTATAATTTTTACTGTTGCATATAGTTGTAGAATGTCCTTAATTACATTTCCATTAGAACCAAGAGATGCATGTTAACCATTAACTATATGTGCTCCATACCCCCTCACTACCTATTTTCCTCTTTACCATATTTGTATGATCTTTAGAGAATACACAAGTTGAAGCTTGTAATTTTCCACTCTGCAGACCCTCCCAGTTCTCCCAGTATAAAATTTCGGTGGTTGTTGAATAAAATTTACCAGTATTTTGTGCATTGATACTTGCGTGGTGTCAATTCATTTGAATGCTGCTCCAGGTGCTTGAGACCTGTATTCTGGGGTGAAGATCTGGAGGTGTAGGAGAAAACTCTCCCTGGGAAGTGGTTAAAGCCTTTCTGCAGAAGTGGTGTCCCAGTCACCCCAAAAGGAGGGAAGAAATTTACACTGGTTCCCCTCACAAGCCCTGAGGAATCAGTAATGAGTTTTAGGACTCAGGCTTTTTAGAGTCACAAGCCCTGAGGAATCAGTCATGATTTTTTGGACTCAGGTTTGTTAGTCACAAGTCCTGGAGAATCAGTGATGATATTTGGGACTCAGGCTTGTTAGAGACACAAGCGGTGAGGAATCAGTGATGATTTTAGGGACTCAGGCTTTTTAGATTCACAAATCCTGAGGAATCAGTGATTTGTCGGACTTGTTAGAAACAACAACCCCCCTTTTCTTTTGTAGGCCTTTGTTGTATATTTAAGGAACAAGCCCTGAGAAAAAAATGATGCCCTACTGGCCTATTGCCAGCAGGAAATGTTATGGTGGCCAGTAGCCACTGGCCATTGGCAAATGCCACAGTGTCATTGCAGCATTTGCGACTGCTGCGGAGTTGTTTAAGCAGCAGGACGATTAGACAGCTCCAACGGAATGAGATCAACAGCAGTGATATGGGTGATGATGATCATGGTTCCACTTGCCACTAGCTCCAGTGATGCTACTGAGGCAGTAGCAGTACCACAACTATCCCCCACCACTTCAGGTATATGTGAAGAAAAGAAGTTGGCCAATAATGCTTCTCCTGCTGCACCTCCACCAAAACCATGGGTGTATTGTTGGAATATACATTTTTCCCTTGAGATCAGAAAGGAACTGTGTCTTTTATCAGCAAATGCAATGTGCACAGTGTGTGTGTAGGAAAGTTGTAAAGTAGGGGAAGGACTGGAAACAATGGGCACATCTGTACTCACATCAGACAACTGGCACAACTGTAACCAAACACCATGACGCTTAGGTCCACAATGTGAAATCATCCCCCCAAAAACCAGGTACTGCTGTGTCACTATGCCCCTTGTCCTCTCCATTAAGGACACCTAACAAATAGCAGACTTAATAATAATAATGGCGAATCCTTCCTGCCACCAGCTTAGCGTATTCTGTGCGATGGAATATCCACAGATGCCTCTTGATGCCCTAGTTGTGATTCTCCTCCACCACACTGCCATGTGTGGACAGCTCACCACACAGTGTGCAATGGGTGGACACAAATGACCACATCCTGACATACAGAATGGGTATCAGCTGGTGGAGGAGGTAATGATGACAGAGGTGGATCATGAGAAGATGTTGCTACATGTTCCCGTGCCTGGCCCCTAGCCTCAGAAGGTGATGGGGAGCCAGGTGTTTCACCCTAGAACTTTCAGGCTAAGGCTAGGTTTCTCCATTTTTTCCTCCTCTTCAATTTCCTCCTTGACTCTTGGTGCCCCTATAACATCTGTGCAATTCAATTTTTTGTAATTAGGGGGTGGGTTTGGTGCTTTTTTGTTGTTGTGTTTTTTTTATGTGTTATATTAATTAACAACAAGCACATTCCCTTTAGTGCTACATACACACCCCAGATACACAGGTGGTGCACCATATATTGTTTTGCCTTTGGGGACAGACAGGTGGCTTTAACATATGTCATGGTGTCTGTATTGTATTTCATGTGGGTTATCAGGGAGGTTGTGTCAAGATGTGGTCCCTCCTTTCCCTTTCTCACTGAATTGTCACATATAGTGCACAGTGCCATCTCTGATGACTGCATTGTACCTGCCCCAAGTGAAAAATAGCCCCACACCCAAGACCTCGGGGGGAGGGGAAAGGTGGAGAAGAATGGCCTCTTTGTTCTTCTACTCCACAATCTCCTTTATTGGCTGGGGCAGATGATGATGATGCTGTCGCTGCTGCTGCCTCAGAATCAGCACTAGAAATAGGACCAGGATTATTGCTGGTGTTACCTTATGGGCAATTGCTTATGAATTATCTTTATTTTTATTTATATAGCTAGACTATGCCCACATGATATAATGGACCATAGTGATACACAGTGTGAGTGAGGAAATGTATGTAGAGGGTTAATGAAATAGACACAGTCAGTGAGATCTCCTGGGGCCATGGGGCATGGGAGTTGCAGCCCAAAACAAGTTATCACAGAACCTGGACATCCAAATCCTGTTTGGTTAGATGGAAGCTGGCAGTAATTTGTTGTCCAGGTGGGAGATAAAGATCACCAGTATTCTGTTGTCCAGGTGGGAGATAAAGATCACCAGTATTCTGTTGTCCAGGTGGGAGATAAAGATCACCCTCTATCTTGATATGATAAATAACATTCACACACCCTGGATTCCTGATGAGTATGGAGTCTGATGTATTGTTCTAACTGTCCACAAATATTGCCAAGGGGAGATTGACTGATTTATTGTACTGTTGCTCCAAGTGAGATCAGGGCACAAATCCCATCAGCCTGGAGTGATATTTCCACAGCCAATCAGGAGCCTCAGCATGGTAGGAGATGGACAGTGGGGGCAGTATATATCAAGGGGACCCACTACTAAGAAATTAGTAGAAGGAGAAAGGAGAGAACCAGAGAGAGAGGGCCAGAGAAGGAATCTGCCAAGCTTGGGTAAGCCCCTCATTCATTAGGTACCTGCAATGTCATACATGTTTAAGAGAATTGCGCAGATGTTATGTTTTGTGTTGTATTGAATGTTTTGTATTGTTATGTATATTTAATGTAGAACTAGTTCTTGTAAATGTGATGTACTGATCTAATATTAAATTGCATTAATTTTAATCTCAGCAATCTGTTGAAGAATCTTGCATTATTTTTCTCATATAAATGTGTATAAAGGTTTATGCAATAGATTAGTTGTAGAATGCAATAAGCCTGGGGCTCCTTATATTTTCAATATATCTGTTTCTTTACGCTATATTTTCCATCTTTGCCCCAGGATAAGTTTATATTTATATTGGCCACCAGTCCTATGAACAATCAATAATTGTCCTAATGAGCCACGGACATATGTGAATGAGCTGTGGACGTAGCCAAATTGTCATTCTAAATATTCATGGGGTGTGTGTGACTTTATGGCACATATTCCATGAATATTAAATAAGTATAAAACCTTTACCAGTTACACTGGTAAGTGGACCCTGTCCTAGATCCGCATCACAACTACTGCTGGACCCCATTCCCACGTTGGCCCGGTGGTCTGTGGCACACTAGCCTGCTCTTCATCAGCAGCAGCAGGAGGTATAAAACCAGCAGCAGCACACTCTGTAAATAACACAATCTCTCTACTTGTAGTGATGGTGATGCCCATTCCCATATCTAAGAAGGCCATTAATGCCTCTTCCACCCCAGCTGCTCCACCATCACCCTCATCACCACCACTACCACCACCACTACCAGTCCCTCCTTGCTGCTGCTGCTCTATGAGAGTCTCGCTGGTTGGTGATGATGACAGATGTGACAGAGCGCCCCCTACTGTCACACCTGCCATCTCTACAGGTGAAGAAGGCAGACTGGCAGCACTAGCAGCAGGAACAGGCAGCGGATCTGTGCTGATACTGATACTGCTGGTCAGCGCTGCCTTCCTCAGAATCATGTCCCAGAGGCATAATGACAGGGGAAGGGGAATCACAGGGTATTGTTATTATTATTCTTTATTTATATAGCGCCAACTTAATCCGCAGCGCTGTAAAATAGGGAATAGACATACAGAGATATTAAATAGTACAATCAGATGTGGAGAACAGAAGGATCAGAGGGCCCCCTGCCGGTGAGATGTTACAGTCTAGAGGAAGGTAGGTAGTACACAGTACTACCTAGCACAGTACACAGTAAGTGCTATTGGGTGTAAGTGTCTCCTGCCACATGAACTGCCGGTCTATCACGGTGCCCGTGCTCTTTTTATTTATGTTTTTCTGTCAGTCTAGTCTGTGCCTAGCTCCCATTGGCTACCGTGTGTTAGTCCCGCCCAGTGTGACCTTTATATACTGGGCTAGGGGCACCCCTTCGGTGCCTTTTTGTGGTGTTCCTGTGCCAGTGCTTAGTTCTGCTCAGTGTTTCCCAGTGTACTGACTTGGCCTGCCTGACTACTCTGCATCTTGTCTGCTGCCCTTGTGTACCGACCCGGATTGCCTGACTATTCTCTGATGTTCCTGCTCCGTGATTCGACCCGGGTTGTTTGGTGTTCCTGTGCTGTGTTGCCTAGGCGACATTCTGACTGTCTGGCAAGTGGGTTATTTCCTTGTGCAGAGTATCAGCGGCCAGTCTCCCTTACCATTCCGGCTGTTGAGCCACTGGTTGCCTCCGGTTAAACTTGTGCAGAGTGCAAGTGTTGTCTCCATTACTGCTACGGCAGTTTACCTTGGGCCTAGTCTCCGTTATTGCCTCTGCTCAGAGCAAGTGTCTGCCTCCGTTACCACTCCGGCTGTTGAGCCACCGGTAGCGAGGGCTCTATAAGTTAGCACCAGAATTTTGAATTTAATTCTATGTGCTAATGGGAGCCAGTGTAGGGACTGACAGAGGGGTCTGGTGTTAGAGAAGCGATCAGTGAGGTAGATTAGTCTGGTTGAAGAGTTCATTATGGACTGTAGTGGGGTTAGTCAGGTGAGAGGAAGGCCAATTAGTAATGAGTTACAGTAGTCAAGACGGGACATGATACGTGTTTGGATTAGTATTTTAGTAGTGTCTTGGGTGAGGAAGGGTCGGATTCTAGAGATGTTGCGGAGGTGGAGGTGGCATGACTTGGAGATTAAATGGATGTGGGGAATAAAGGATAGGGCAGAGTCAAATGTGACCCCCAGGCAGCGTGCTGTAGGGGTTGGTGTGATGGTAGCGTTGTTGACAGTGAGGGTAATATCTGGGGTAGGGTTGGTAGGAGTGGAGAGAAGATACTTAGTTCGGTTTTGCCAAGGTTAAGTTTGAGTTGACGGGAGGACATCCAGGAAGACACACCAGATCAGATACTTGGGACAGGAGAGAAGGGGAGAGGTCTGGGGAAGAAAGATATATTTGAGTGTCATCATCATAGAGATGATGGTGAAACCCGAAGGTATTTATTAGTTTGACAAAGGGATGCGGTATAGATTGAGAAGGGCAAGGAGCCCAGGACTGATCCTTGAGGCACGCCAACAGACAGTGGGAGGGATGGGGAAGTGGAACCAGAGTAGAAAACACTGAAGGAGCGGTTGCAGAGATAGGATGAAAACCAAGAGAGGGCAGTGTCACAGGGACCTAGAGAGTGGAGGGTTTGGAGGAGGAGTGGTTGATCTACTGTGTCAAAGTCAGCTGACAGATCCAGGAGAATGAGTATGGAGTAGTGGCCTTTTGATTTGGCAGAGAGCAAGTCATTGGCCACTTTAGTGAGGGCAGTCTCAGTGGAGTGATGGGGACGGAATCCAGATTGCAAGGGATCTAGCAGGGAATGGGAGCAGAGGAATTTAGTGAGCTGGTTATATGGGAGACGCTCAAGGAGTTTGGAGGCGAACGGGAGTAGGGAAATGGGCCGGTAGTTTGACAGTGAGTTTGGGTCCAGGGGAGGGTTTCTTTAGGACGGGAGTGATTAGAGCATGTTTGAAAGAGGATGGGAAGGTACCAGTTGACAGAAAAAGGTTGAATAAGTGAGTAAGGATTGGAGTTAGGAGAGGGGAAAGTTCTCGAGTGAGCTGAGATGGGATTGGGTCGAGAGGGCATGTAGTTTGGTTTGAGCGAATGAGGAGAAGGGAAACTTTGTCCTTGGTGACGGGTGAGAAGGAGCTTAGTGTGTGTGTGTGTGGGGGAGATGGTAGGGCTATGCTGGGTAGGTGGGAGTGAAAGTGATGAGGTTTCATGCCTGATGGAGTCAATCTTGTCCTTGAAGTGGGTGGCGAGGTCTTGGGTGGAGAAGTTAGTGGAAGGGGTTTGCACTGGTGGGAGTAGAAGTGACTTGAAGGTTGAGAAAAGGCATTTTGGGTTTGAAGAAAGATTAGAAATCAGAGAGGAAAAATATGACCGTTTGGCCAGGGAGAGGACAGAGCTATCGGAGCGAAGAATACATTTGTTTTGTATAAAGTCAGCTGTGGAGCGCGATTTCCTCCGGTGCCTTTCGGCAGTGCGTGAGCACCTCTGGCGGTAACGCGTTTGTCTTGTGTGCCAGGGTTGTAGTGGGGTTGTGCGTGGGTAATGTCGAGTTGCAGGTGCCGCTGTGTCAAGGGCTGTTGTGAGAGTGTTGTTGTACAGAGCAGTAGTTTGATCTGGACAAGTAAGTGTGAGGATGGGGTTGATAAGGGGTTGCAGGGAAGTGGAAAATTGCTGCAAGTCAAGAGAATGCAGATTTCTCCACATGCTCTTGGTCATGGTGGGGGGATCGATTTGCATGGTATGATGAGGTTTCCGGAGAGGAGGTGTTGGTCAGAGAGGGGATAGGGAGCAGAGGTATCATGGTGCCCGTGCTCCCCTTGCTGTTTTCTGTCAGTCTACTCTGTGCTTTGCTCCCATTGGCTACTCTGTGTTTGTCCCGCCCAGCATGGCCTTTATATACTGGGCTCTGGCAGCCCTCCGGTGCCCTTTCGTGATGTTCCTGTACCAGTGCTTGTTTCTGCTCAGTGATTCCCAGTGTACCGACTTGGCCTGCCTGACTACTCTGCATCTCGTCTCCTGCCTGTGTACTGACCCGGATTGCCTGACTATTCTTCTGCGCCTGCTCCTGTGTACCGACCCGGCTCGGCTGACGTTCCTGCTCCTGTGTACCGACCCGGCTCGGCTGACGTTCCTGCTCCTGTGTACCGACCCGGCTTGGCTGACGTTCCTGCTCCATGATTCGACCCAGCTTGGTTGGCGTTCCTGCTCTGGCTGCCTCTGTATCGCCCTGACGACATTCTGATCCATCAGGCAATTGTGTCTCCGTTACTGCTCCTGCAGAGTGCAAGTGGCCTAGTTTCTGTTACTGCTATGGCAGTGAGCCATTGGCCTAGTCTCCGTTACTGCGCCTGCAGAGTGCAAGTGTCTGTCTTCGTTACTGCTACGGCAGTGTGCCATTGGCCTTGTCTCCGTTACTGCGCCTGCAGAGTGCAAGTGGCCTAGTTTCTGTTACTGCTACGGCAGTGAGCCATTGGCCTAGTCTCTGTTACTGCTCCGGTAGAGTGCAAGTGGCCAGGTCTCCGTTACTGCTACGGCAGTGTGCGAGTGGTCTGGTCTCCGTTACTGCTACGGCAGAGTGCGAGTGGTCTGGTCTCCGTTACTGCTACGGCAGAGTGCGAGTGGTCTGGTCTCCGTTACTGCTACGGCAGAGTGCGAGTGGTCTGGTCTCCGTTACTGCTACGGCAGTGTTATATGTTGCTCAGTTCCTGATATTACTCTGGCAGTTCACGTTTGTTCTGCTAACCTATTTCTGGGCGTTACGTATCCTTAAGCTTTCTCTATGGAGTGAGCTCCATCACAGACCTCTCTACATATGGGACTGTTTACACTCATTGAAGACCATTAACCCATGCAGTACCTTTCTCCTGGGAATTCAACATATTCTGCCTGACCTGTGTCAGTATATTGTGTTATGAACTTTATGGTTATACTGGACCTGTGTAGGCCTATGTATATGTAACCTGTCGTGTGTCTGTATTATTCTGCTTGTATACTACAGGACCTGTGAGGGTTATTATATTATTGTGAGTTCAATAAAACTGTGTTTTATCCTAAACCACTGTGTCTGTGTGTCAAACAAACCGTTACAAGAGGTTAATGAAGACCAAGTCAAGGGAGTGGCAGTCACTGTGTGTGGGAGAGCAGGTCCTTTGTGATAGGCCAAAGGAGGTTGTTAAAGAGAAGAGTTTGATGGCAGGGGGGGTGTTATGGTTGTGAAAAGGGATGTTGAAGTCACCCAGGATGGTAGTAGAGACATCAGAGGACATGAAATTAGGGAGCCAGGAAGTGAAGTGGTCAAGGAATTGTGCAGTAGGACCAGGTGGCCTGTATATGACAGCGACACGCAGGGGGAAGGGAGAGAAGAGGCAAAGTGTGTGAGCTTCATAGGTAGGGAAGGAGAGAGAGGGAACAGTGGGGATTACCTGAAACG
Source organism: Rhinophrynus dorsalis (assembly GCA_037306005.1). NCBI lineage: Eukaryota > Metazoa > Chordata > Amphibia > Anura > Rhinophrynidae > Rhinophrynus > Rhinophrynus dorsalis. The sequence goes on along the minus strand of CM074723.1, from coordinate 797,650 downwards.
TATGGTTAGGGGCCAACAGGATGCCTACTCCACCCCCCTGTCTGTTGCCAGGCCTGGGTGTGTGTGGGTGAAGTGAAGGCCTCCATGTGAGAGTGCGGCAGTAGAGGCAGTGTATGATGATGTGAGCCAGGTTTCTGTGATGACCAGGAGGTTTAGGGAGTGAGAAATGAACAGTTCCAGAGACCAAAACAAAAGGTGGGGGAGGAGGTTAGGTGATGTGGTACGGTTATAAGGTTGTGGATGTTGCGAGTATAAGTGGGTGTTGCGTTACAGGAGAGAATGGAAGGGGGGCGTGGGTTAGGTGAGATGTCACCTGCAGCGAGCAGGTGGAGAAGGGACAGGGACATAAGGTGGGGGATAAGGGTCAGGGGGATGTTATGGGCTCCCTTGACCACTAGTCTGGCTACTCAGTATCACTTCCCCTTCCACCTCAGCAGGACAATCTACAGAGGTCATACTAGTCCCACCACCAGCTGCTTCACTATCATCCCCATCCTCATCCCCTCCCTCACCTCCAACGCTTTCTAGCTGTTGCATGGTAGTAGTAGTGGGACTGCCTGGGGATGGCAAGTGTGACTTAGAGTCCCCTGCTGTCACACCTGCCATCATCTGCTGCTACTCCTGAGTATCAGGAGACACACTGCCAGCAGTAGCAGCAGGCACAGGTAGCTGACCTGTGATGCTCACACGGCTACCGACTTCTCATAAATTTCCCCCAGATCTCAAGGGATGATGTCGGGGTGGTGGGCATCATTGGGTCTGGGGAATCAGGCCTTCCAGACCCTTCTATGCTGGTGGTGGTTACTTTGTCCTCCTCCTCTGACTCACTGGGTGAATCATGGTCCTTCCAGTTCCTCCTTTACTTTTTCAGATGGATGATCATCCTGTTAGCCAACAGTCTGAGCCTCTGCTGCCTTCATTTTGCTATATCGATCACTGAAGACATCCCAGCACCCTCTCTGTCCCTCTAGCTGCTTGTGTTGTGTTTCACTTCCTGGAAACGTCACGTTTTTGTCATGAATACATGAAACGCGTGTAAGTAAAGGGGCGGAAGTTTGTAGCCATTGAAAAAAACACAGAAAACATTTTGACAGTAGGCAAAAATGGTCAAAATGTAAAGCCTTTTTTAAGGCTGTTTTTCCAGCCAAAAAGAGGACAACCACGTGTTTTTTGTTGATTTCTTCGCTGGAATACAATGGGACCTTTCGCTCACCCCTATTCTTAACATCTCAAGGTTTAAGGGCCCCATTTAAATCAATGCATTTAGCTGGTTTGCTCAGGACATCAGCCTCGCGGGGCATAGAAGGGTTAAGTGTAAAATGTAATATACTGAAGAACAACACAATAAAATGGTGAATAATGTAAAATACAAGCAGGTCTTTGGAATGAAAACGATCAGCACTTTTACTGACATCTCAGTTTTTATACTGAATTTTATTACCGTTCTTCTCACTGCCAGTAAATGTCCTGCCCGTTGGCTCAGGGTCCTGATTCATCCATCAGTGAGGCCTCAGGGAGAGGAATTAACTCTATCTGCCCAACAAGGTTCCCAAAAGGTGTTAGAAATCCATCCACCCTGCAGTCCCCCAATCCATAAGCGCTGGTCTGGGGGTGAGAATGACGTGTATGCACCAATTCCCAATGCAGCTCCATGATACGGTTACATCACTGAGTAAACCCACAGCATACAATGACCGTGGTACAAACTGGCAAGGAAACACTAAGCCGTCATTAACACTGAGCAACAGATGGGTGACAATGCATTTCTTTACAACGCATTGCATTCAAAGGGTTAAGAATTTAATCCCAGCAAGCCCTATATTCGTTTCACATAACTAGAGCAGAGAAATTGTTTAAGGGTCCACCATTCCCTCTGTCCCTCAAAGGAATAGTGATACTTAAAGGGATAGTAATACTTCATTTTATCTTTATTTTATTTTGTAGGCGTTAAAAAAACATGAAGAACGATATAAGTCTTATCTCTCAGACCTTTGTGGTTTGAGAGATATTCACAAGCAAAGTTTCCCCTCCGCCCCTTTTACCTAGTGTAAGCCATCTCTTCTCAGATGTGGAATCCAGTCCATAGACCAGACAGATAACAGCAGGAGACAGTCTTCTTCCTATGAGAACAATGAAAGCCATGCCCCTTTTACCTAGTGTAAGCCATCTCTTCTCAGATGTGGAATCCAGTCCATAGACCAGACAGATAACAGCAGAGGACAATCTTCTTCCTATGAGAACAATGAAAGCCTTGCCCCTTTTACCTAGTGTAAGCCATCTCTTCTCAGATGTGGAATGCAGTCCATAGACCAGACAGATAACAGCAGGGGACAATCTTCTTCCTATGAGAACAATGAAAGCCCTGCCCCCCTTGACAAGTTTTTCAGGTTTTTCCCTTATCTTAATTGAAGATTGTCCCTCTCTGCAGTCTACCTGGGCATCTCCCTTCTGATCTGGCTGAGCAGTGTTACATCAGTAAAAGGGGCGGGAGGGGGATACTTTGTCATTGAATTACTCTTGAACTACAACTCTGACAGTATTGATATAACACTCTCCAAAGTCCAAATACTATGATGATTAATTAGAGCTGCTTTTATTATGAAACATTTCTATCCCTTTAAAATGTAAAAAATAATATGTTGCAGGGTTGATTCCCCCGAGTACCCAGTGGCCCCAAATTGTACACCATCCTATGGAGATTTATGGTCAACTCACCAGATCCAATCAATACATACAAAAACACAACTGTATCAGTGCAGTTCAACAACGATAAAGTGCAGATCAACACAGAGAAAGGGGTCTGACAAGGAGACACAATTTCCCCAAAACTATTTTCTGCTGGTTTAGAAGAAATATTCCACAAACTAAATTGGGGCAGAAAAGTGCTTAAGATCAATGGAGATTACCTACATCACTTGTGTTTTACAGACAATATACTTTTTGCTAGTTGTCCTGAAGAACTGCAGGAACACACTGAAGAACTGCAGGAACGCACTAAAGAACTGCAGGAACACACTGAAGAACTGCAGGAACGCACTAAAGAACTGCAGGAACACACTGAAGAACTGCAGGAACGCACTGAAGAACTGCAGGAACACACTGAAGAACTGCAGGAACGCACTAAAGAACTGCAGGAACACACTGAAGAACTGCAGGAACGCACTAATGAACTGCAGGAACGCATTGAAGAACTGCAGGAACGCACTGAAGAACTGCAGGAACGCATTGAAGAATTGCAGGAACGCACTAAAGAACTGCAGGAACGCATTGAAGAATTGCAGGAACGCACTAAAGAACTGCAGGAACGCACTAAAGAACTGCAGGAACGCATTGAAGAACTGCAGGAACGCACTGAAGAACTGCAGGAACGCATTGAAGAACTGCAGGAACGCACTAAAGAACTGCAGGAACGCATTGAAGAATTGCAGGAACGCACTAAAGAACTGCAGGAACGCACTGAAGAACTGCAGGAACGCACTAAAGAACTGCAGGAACGCACTGAAGAACTGCAGGAACGCACTAAAGAACTGCAGGAACGCACTGAAGAACTGCAGGAACACACTGAAGAACTACAGGAACACACTGAAGAACTGCAGGAACGCACTAAAGAACTGCAGGAACGCACTGAAGAACTGCAGGAACGCACTAAAGAACTACAGGAACACACTGAAGAACTGCAGGAACGCACTAAAGAACTGCAGGAACGCACTGAAGAACTGCAGGAACGCACTAAAGAACTGCAGGAACGCACTGAAGAACTGCAGGAACACACTGAAGAACTACAGGAACACACTGAAGAACTGCAGGAACGCACTAAAGAACTGCAGGAACGCACTGAAGAACTGCAGGAACGCACTGAAGAACTACAGGAACGCACTGAAGAACTACAGGAACGCACTGAAGAGCTACAACAGGAAAGAAGAAAATGTGGTCTGAAGGTGAATATCAACAAAACACAAATCAAGTCTAGCAAGTTCACCGTACCAAGGCAAATCACAGTAGATGGACAAGAACTAGAAGAAGTGGACAAGTATATTTACCTTTAATGTAGAAACATAGAATTTGACGGCAGATAAGAACCATTCGGCCCATCTAGTCTGTCTATTTTTCCTACTGTAAGAACAAACCTTATTCGGTCCTTGGTCTTGTTTTATGTTCAGGACAGACTTATACCTTTCCCATGCATGATTACATTCCCTCATTCTATTAACCACTACCACTTCTGCTGGTAGGCTATTCAACTTCTCTACTACCTTCCCGGTGAAGTAAAACTTTCTTACATTACATCTAAACTTCTTGTCTATCATGGTGCCCGTGATTCAGGCGCTTTTGCTGGCTTATTCGCTCCCCTGTGATTGGTTGGCGGCAGCTGGCGAGTGACTACTTCCTGGTTACTCGCGCATTATTCTGAGCGCTCGCTATTTTTACAGTTCCATCTTGATTGACCTATTTGGACTCCGCCTCCTAGAGAGGCCTTATATGCTGCGTCCTATCATTGCTTCAGTGCCCTTTCGTGGTGAACCTTATCGCTATTTGAGTCTTCCGTTGTGATCCCTTCCTGGCTGCTGAACCTGTTTCGTGTATGACCCTGGCTCCGTCTGAGTACCGGTTTGTGTCTGAACCTTTTGCCTGCTGACTGACCTCTCCGTGCCGACTTTGGCCTTGTCTGACTACCCGCTCCATGTATGACCTTTGGCCTGGCTGATTAACAGTTCCGTGCTGACTTTGGCTTGTCCGACTACTCGCTCTGTGTATGAGCTTTGACCTGGCTGACTACCCGCTCTGTGCTAAGTACTGTGGCTTGTTTGACTTACCGCTCCATGCTAAGTACTTTGGCTTGACTGACTACCTGAATCGTTTGACCATTGGCTGGTTTGTCACTTTCTCGCTCCCTGAGACCTGGCACCCTCCTTGCAGGCTCTCAGTCTCAGTCCTCGGTCGGGTACGTCCTGTCCATAGTGCAGCAGCGCCTAGTCCTACCAGGGATTGTTGTGCCCCTAGCGTTCTAGGGTGCGTAGTAGTTTCTGTGACCCTAGCGTCCTAGGGTATTGCAGATATCCTTCCATTCTAGCTTTTGGGCCTCCAGCTTCCGCTCAGCTTAGAGCACGCTTACCACTATTGTTACCTCTGTGGTTCTACTCTCTCTACTGGTTCGCTCCAAGCTTATTCATCAGTCTGGCGAGGTTCAGTGTCAGCTCCTGGTAGTGGACTGTTTACTGTCCCCACGTCTGACCCCGGGAAGGTAGGGGAAGTATCTAGAGTCAAATATTCTTGTGATTTATTCTTAATAAAGTGGAATTAATTTTATGTACCTGTCTGAGTCGTTATTTGCAAGTGTCCCATGACAGTATGAAAGGGCCATGACTTCAGAAGGTACAGGCAATCCACAGGTGCCTAGCATCCTTGCCAGGATAGACATAAAAGATCAAAGGATCGATCAGCTTTCCTTTGACGATGCAAACACTCCTAAATCGCACAGTGCTCCTTGAGGGGTCTTTGCGACAACCGGTGGCCTCTCCTGACCCGGCACCGGTGATAAGGGCCAATGCTGAGTGTAATATGTTCCAAGGGCTGTCTGGAACCGCCCCACACCCTCAACGATATAATGGGGAACCTACTCTGTGTCGTGGGTTCATTAACCAGTTGGGCATATTTTTGGAACTGGAACCGAATGCATTTCCTAGAGACCAAAGCAAGCTGGGCTTCATGATTTCTCTCCTGTCTGATAGAGCATTGGCATGGGCCAATCCCTTATGGGAAACAGGGAAACCAATAATCTTGAATTTCTCTGAATTTGTGTCAGCCTTCTGAAGGGTCTTTGACGTTCCAGCCCAGGCAATGTCGGTAGCCAAACAACTTATGACTATCCGCCAGGGTGCATGCACGGTAGCCAAATATGCTATTGAATTTTGTACATTGGTGGCTGAAGTGGGCTGGAACAATGAGGCTGTAGTGGCCACTTTCTCGCAAGGGCTAAGCGATTTGATTAAAGATGAGATGGCAGCCTGTGAGCAGCCTGAAGAGCTTGATGAACTCATCTCATTTACTATACTAATAGATACTAGGATCAGAGAAAGATCCTGGTTGTGGAAGGCCCCTTCCCGACTTGCGCCTAACTTTAAGCTCCTACCCAATCCTCCCATGCCTCCCTCGCCTCCTAGTGCTGAGACGGGCAGGGCCGAACCTATGCAACTAGGGTTCACGCGCCTTTTGGTGGAGGAGAGGGCCTTTCGCAGAGACGGCCTATGCCTGTACTGTGGTAAGGCAGGGCACTTATTATGCACTTGTCCCGCCCGGCCGGGAAACGCTCGCACCTAGGGTTGAGTCGGGGACAGACCCTAGGTGGAGTTTCACAGTCCCCAGACGAGATGCAGACAAGACCTATCCTAGAGGTGATATTGTCACAGGATACATCGTCTATCACGACTTTATGGATGCGGATTTTGCTACCCAGAACTCGACTCCATTGGTGCCTCTTTCCTCTCCTCTTGCTATAGAGGCCATTGATGGGAGAATGTTGCAACCGTCATAGGTGACTCACGAGTTATGTCCACTGTCTCTAAGGGTGGGGGCCCTCCACGTGGAGACCCAACGATTTCAAATCATAAAGTCGCCTCACTACGCAATCATTCTGGGGTTCTCTTGGCTTCAGACACAGAATAAATCGGGAGACTTGAGACATTATGTTTTGGTCCTCTTACTGTTCTAAGTCTTGCCTGCAGCAACCTACCAAGATCCTTTGTACCTCTTCCTCATTACCCTCAGAGTATCAAGTTTCAGTTAGGTATTCAATAAGGTAGAGGCCAGTACTTTGCCAATGCATAGGGTACGACTGTACCATTGATTTGATACCAGGTGCTATACCTCCTAAGGGGTGTACTTATCCTCTGTCTTTGGAGGAGAATCGAGCTATGGAAGAGTATGTGGCTGATGCGCTGTCCAAAGGGATCATCTGGAAGTCTTCCTCACCTGCTGAGCAGGATTTTTTTTGTAAAAAAGAAGAATGGGAAGTTGAGACCCTGCATTGACTATAGAGGTCTGAATAAACTGCTGGTCAAGAATGCTTACCCCATACCTTTGATTACCGAATTGTTCTATCGAATAAAGGGCTCCTCGGTCTTCACCAAACTTGATCTAAGGGCGGCCTATAACTTGGTGAGAATCAGAGAGGGAGACAAGGGGAAAACTTCATTCAATACACGCAGTGGCCACTATGAATACTTGGTTAAGCCATTTGGCTTGTGTAATGCTCCGTCAGTATTCCACAAATTTATTAATGATGTTTGAGAGATTTACTACAGAACTGCGTAGTAGTCTATTTGGACAACATCTTAATTCATTCCCCAAATCTAGTGGCACATCGGAAGGATGCTGCAACTGTATTACAGCTTCTGGGTGAGAGCAAGCTATTCTGTAAACTGGAGAAATGTGAGTTCCACAAGACTCAGGTGACATTGCTAGGATATATAATCTCCTCTGAAGGTATAGCTATGGACCCCTAAAAACTCTCGGCCATCCTCCAATGGCCCAGGCCAGTGGGCTTGAAGACCATACAGAGATTCTTGGGGTTTGCTAATTATTACAGGAGATTCATATGGAATTTCTCCACAGTGGTTAAGCCTCTAACTGACATGACGCATAAAGGGGCTAACCCATCTGTATGGTCTCCCAGTGCAATCCAGGCTTTTGAAGATTTGAAGTCTGCTTTTGCCAAGGCTCTGATATTGTCACATCTCAATCCCACCCTACCCTTTACACTGGAGGTGGATGCATCTGAAACAGGAGTGGGATCCCTCCTGTCCCAGATTTCCAGTCCGGGTAAACCCCTTCTTACATGTGGGTTTTTCTCTAAAAAATTGTCCAGAGCTCAGAGTGTGTATGATATAGGAGACCACGAGCGCCTGGCTATTATTCCTGCTCTCCGTGAGTGGCGTCACCTACTGGAGGGGACAAGTTCCCCAATCCTGATAGTAGCGGATCATAAGAATCTGACATATCTGTCCGAGGCCAAAAGTCTGTCTCCTCGGCAAGCCAAGTGGGTGTTACTCTTGTCCAGATTTAATTTCATATTCTCATATCTTCCTGGGTCCAAGAATGTCAGAGCAGATGCCCTGTCCAGGCAGTTTGGTTCTGACCCTGAGGTTGAATCTACACCTGTGTCTATCATTCCTACTGATCATATTCTAGCTACTATATGCACCAGCATCACACCTCCTCTGGGCGAGGAGATTTTGGCCTCCCAATACACTGCTCAGGCTGACAGACCCAGTGGTAAATGTTTCGTACCCGAGACCCTTCATACCAGATTGTTGGAAACGTATCACTCATCGAAGGCTGCTGGTCATATTGGCTGTGAAGAAACTGATTTGGTAGGTCTCCCAGTTGTTTTGGTGGCCCAGTCTTAGGGCAGATTGCTCAGCCTTCATGGCGGCATGCTCCATTTGTGCTCGTGCCAAGACCCTGAGACATCTTCCTGTGGGTCTACTTCAAACTGTTCGCAATGACGAAAGTCCCTGCTCTCACGTTTCCTTAGACTTCATGGTAGAACTGCTGGTATCCAAGGGGTACACAGTCATTCTTTTGATAATGGACCAATTCTCGAAAATGGCTCACTTTGTCCCACTCCGGGGACTCCCTTCCTCCAAGGAATTGGCCGAAGTGTTTGTTAGAGAGGTATTTCGATTCCACGGAGTGCCCAAGGTGCTGGTTTTCGGATCGAGGGAGTCAATTTGTGTCTAGGGTTTGGAGGTCGTTCTGTAACCAGATGGGTATCCAACTCGCGTTCTCCTCTGCATACCATCCCCGGTCCAACTGGGCTGCAGAGAGATCCAACCAAGGGTTGGAACAGTTTTTGCGCTGCTTCATCGCGGGCCATCAAGACAATTGGGCATCCTTGTTACCATGGGCAGAGTTTGCCAGGAATTGTGCAGTGAACTCTTCCTCACAGAGTTCTCCATTCTTGATCAACTATGGGTTCCAGCCTTCAGTGCTTCCAGATTCCTTTTGTGCACAAGTCATTCCTGCTGTGGAAGAGCATCTTAAGCAGCTCCACTCCACTTGGGTACAAGTCCCGAGAGCCCTACAAAGGTCCACGCAGCTCTATCAAAGAAACTAGCAAAGAGTCTGTCTGCTCCTGTTTTTCAAGTTGGGGACTGGGTTTGGTTATCCTCCCGCAATCTGAACCTCTAAGTGCCTTGTAAAAAGTTGGCTCCTTGCTTTGTACGTCCATACCGGGTGCTCCGCAGAGTGAACCCTATCGCTTATGCTTTGGATCTTCCATGCCAGTATGCGCATCTACAATGTGTTTCACGCATCATTACTCAAGACTCTGATATGTAACGATATACTACTGCACCAGTGGTGCCAGGGCCTGTGCAGGTGGAGGACCATGAAGAATATGAGATACAGAGCATTCTGGAGTCTTGCAGTCAGAGGTCACCTCTAATATTTGGTGCACTGGAAAGGCTATGGTCCCGAGGAATGTTCTTGGGTGACTAGTGCTAATATCCATGCTCCTGCTCTGCTGCGGAGTTTCCACTATTGTTTTCCAGATAAGCCTGGTCCTTTTCTGTGGGGTAGAGGTCATTGAAAGGGGGGTACTATCACAGTGCCCATGATTCTGGAACTTTTGCTGGCTTGTTCGCTCCCTTGTGATTGCTTGGCGGCAGCTGGTGAGTGACTACTTCCTGGTTACTCGTGCATCATTCTGAGCACTCGCCATTTTTACAGTTCCATCTTGATTGACCTATTTGGACTCCGCCTCCTAGAGAGGCCTTATATGCTGCGTCCTATCATTGCCTCAGTGCCCTTTCGTGGTGATCCTGAGTGCTTTCTGAGTCTTCCGCTGTGATCCCTTCTTGGCTGCTGAACCTGTTTCATGTATGACCCTGGCTCTGCCTGACTACCGGTTTGTGTCTGAAACTTTTGCCTGCTGACTGACCTCTCCATGCCGACTTTGGCCTTGTCTGACTACCCGCTCCATGTATGACTGTTGGCCTGGCTGATTAACCGCTCCGTGCTGACTTTGGCTTGTCCGACTACCCGCTCCCTGTATTACCTTTGGCCTGGCTGACTAACTGCTCTGTGCTGACTTTGGCTTGTCCGACTACCCGAACCGTGTATGACCTTTGGCCTGGCTAACTACCCGCTCCGTGCTAAGTAATGTGGCTTGACTGACTACCTGAATCGTTTGACCATTGGCTGGTTTGTCTCTTTCTCGTTCCCTGAGACCTGGCACCCTCCTTGCAGGCTCTCAGTCTCAGCCCTTGGTCGGGTAAGTCCTGCCCATAGCGCAGCAGCGCCTAGTCCTAGCGGGGATTGTTGTGCCTCTAGCGTTCTAGGGTGCATAGTAGATTCAGTGACCCTAGCGTCCTAGGGTATTGTGGTTGTCCTTGCATTCTAGCTTGTGGACCTCCAGCTTCCGCTCAGACTAGAACACGCTTACCAGTATTGCTACCTCTGTGGTTTTGCTCTCTCTTTTGGTTCACTCCTAGCTTACTCATCAGTCTGGCTAGGTTCAGTGTCAGCTCCTGGTAGTGAACTGCTCAGTGTCCCCACGCCTGACCCTGGGAAGGTTGGGGAAGTGTCTCCATTCAACTATTCTCGTGATTTATTCTTAATAAAGTGGAACTGATTTTATGTACCTGAGGGTAAAGGTGATGGACTGGCCAAGCATGACTCCAGACCTAAACCCTATTGAGCATCTGTGGGGCATCCTCAGATGGAAGTTGGGGGAGTGCAAGGTCTCTAACATCTACCAGCTCCGTGATGTCATCATGGAGGAGTGGAAGAGGACTCCAGTGGCAACCTGTGAAGCTCTGGTGAACTCCATGCCCAAGAGGGTTAAGGCAGTGCTGGAAGATAATGGTGGCCACACAAAATATTGACACTTTGGGCCTCATTTGGACATTTCCACTTAGGGGTGTACTCACTTTTGTTGCCAAGGTTTAGACATTAATGGCTGTGTGTTGAGTTATTTTGAGGGGACAGCAAATTGACACTGTTATACAGGCTGTACACTCACTACTTTACATTGTAATACAGGCTGTACACTCACTACTTTACACTGTTATACAGACTGTACACTCACTACTTTACACTGTTATACAGTCTGTACACTCACTACTTTACATTGTTATACAGGCTGGACAATCACTACTTTACACTGTAATACAGACTGTACACTCACTACTTTACACTGTTATACAGGCTGTACACTCACTACTTTACACTGTTATACAGACTGTACACTCACTACTTTACACTGTTATACAGGCTGTACACTCACTACTTTACATTGTTATACAGACTGTACACTCACTACTTTACACTGTTATACAGGCTGTACACTCACTACTTTACACTGTTATACAGTCTGTACACTCACTACTTTACATTGTTATACAGGATGTACACTCACTACTTTACACTGTTATACAGGCTGGACAATCACTACTTTACACTGTAATACAGACTGTACACTCACTACTTTACACTGTTATACAGGCTGTACACTCACTACTTTACACTGTTATACAGTCTGTACACTCACTACTTTACACTGTTATACAGGCTGTACACTCACTACTTTACACTGTTATACAGGCTGTACACTCACTACTTTACACTGTTATACAGGTGTACACTCACTACTTTACACTGTTATACAGACTGTACACTCACTACTTTACATTGTTATACAGACTGTACACTCACTACTTTACACTGTTATACAGACTGTACACTCACTACTTTACATTGTTATACAGACTGTACACTCACTACTTTACACTGTTATACAGTCTGTACACTCACTACTTTACATTGTAATACAGGATGTACACTCACTACTTTACACTGTTATACAGGCTGTACACTCACTACTTTACATTGTTATACAGGCTGTACACTCACTACTTTACACTGTTATACAGTCTGTACACTCACTACTTTACACTGTTATACAGTCTGTACACTCACTACTTTACATTGTTATACAGGCTGTACACTCACTACTTTACACTGTTATACAGGCTGTACACTCACTACTTTACATTGTTATACAGGCTGTACACTCACTACTTTACACTGTTATACAGGCTGTACACTCACTACTTTACATTGTTATACAGGCTGTACACTCACTACTTTACACTGTTATACAGGCTGTACACTCACTACTTTACATTGTTATACAGACTGTACACTCACTACTTTACATTGTTATACAGACTGTACACTCACTACTTTACATTGTTATACAGACTGTACACTCACTACTTTACATTGTTATACAGGCTGTACACTCACTACTTTACATTGTTATACAGTCTGTACACTCACTACTTTACACTGTTATACAGGCTGTACACTCACTACTTTACATTGTTATACAGTCTGTACACTCACTACTTTACATTGTTATACAGACTGTACACTCACTACTTTACATTGTTATACAGGCTGGACACTCACTACTTTACACTGTTATACAGTCTGTACACTCACTACTTTACACTGTTATACAGACTGTACACTCACTACTTTACATTGTTATACAGGCTGGACACTCACTACTTTACACTGTTATACAGTCTGTACACTCACTACTTTACACTGTTATACAGTCTGTACACTCACTACTTTACACTGTTATACAGGTGTACACTCACTACTTTACATTGTTATACAGGCTGTACACTCACTACTTTACATTGTTATACAGGCTGTACACTCACTACTTTACATTGTTATACAGTCTGTACACTCACTACTTTACACTGTTATACAGGCTGTACACTCACTACTTTACACTGTTATACAGGCTGTACACTCACTACTTTACATTGTTATACAGGCTGTACACTCACTACTTTACACTGTTATACAGGCTGTACACTCACTACTTTACATTGTTATACAGGCTGGACACTCACTACTTTACACTGTTATACAGGCTGTACACTCACTACTTTACACTGTTATACAGGTGTACACTCACTACTTTACATTGTTATACAGACTGTACACTCACTACTTTACACTGTTATACAGTCTGTACACTCACTACTTTACACTGTTATACAGTCTGTACACTCACTACTTTACACTGTTATACAGGCTGTACACTCACTACTTTACACTGTTATACAGGCTGTACACTCACTACTTTACATTGTTATACAGACTGTACACTCACTACTTTACATTGTTATACAGTCTGTACACTCACTACTTTACATTGTTATACACACTGTACACTCACTGCTTTACACTGTTATACAGACTGTACACTCACTACTTTACATTGTTATACAGACTGTACACTCACTACTTTACATTGTTATACAGTCTGTACACTCACTACTTTACATTGTTATACAGGCTGGACAATCACTACTTTACACTGTTATACAGGCTGTACACTCACTACTTTACACTGTTATACAGGCTGTACACTCACTACTTTACATTGTTATACAGGCTGTACACTCACTACTTTACACTGTTATACAGTCTGTACACTCACTACTTTACACTGTTATACAGGCTGTACACTCACTACTTTACACTGTTATACAGGCTGTACACTCACTACTTTACATTGTTATACAGGCTGTACACTCACTACTTTACACTGTTATACAGTCTGTACACTCACTACTTTACACTGTTATACAGGCTGGACAATCACTACTTTACACTGTAATACAGACTGTACACTCACTACTTTACATTGTAATACAGGATGTACACTCACTACTTTACACTGTTATACAGGCTGTACACTCACTACTTTACATTGTTATACAGGCTGTACACTCACTACTTTACACTGTTATACAGTCTGTACACTCACTACTTTACACTGTTATACAGACTGTACACTCACTACTTTACACTGTTATACAGGCTGTACACTCACTACTTTACACTGTTATACAGGCTGTACACTCACTACTTTACACTGTTATACAGGCTGTACACTCACTACTTTACACTGTTATACAGACTGTACACTCACTACTTTACACTGTTATACAGTCTGTACACTCACTACTTTACACTGTTATACAGTCTGTACACTCACTACTTTACACTGTTATACAGGCTGTACACTCACTACTTTACATTGTTATACAGGCTGTACACTCACTACTTTACATTGTTATACAGACTGTACACTCACTACTTTACATTGTTATACAGGCTGTACACTCACTACTTTACACTGTTATACAGACTGTACACTCACTACTTTACATTGTTATACAGGCTGGACACTCACTACTTTACATTGTTATACAGACTGTACACTCACTACTTTACATTGTTATACAGGCTGTACACTCACTACTTTACACTGTTATACAGGCTGTACACTCACTACTTTACATTGTTATACAGGCTGTACACTCACTACTTTACACTGTTATACAGGCTGTACACTCACTACTTTACACTGTTATACAGGCTGTACACTGACTACTTTACACTGTTATACAGGCTGGACACTCACTACATTACATTGTTATACAGGCTGTACACTCACTACTTTACATTGTTATACAGGCTGTACACTCACTACTTTACATTGTAATACAGACTGTACACTCACTACTTTACACTGTTATACAGGCTGTACACTCACTACTTTACACTGTTATACAGGCTGTACACTCACTACTTTACATTGTTATACAGGCTGGACACTCACTACTTTACACTGTTATACAGGCTGTACACTCACTACTTTACATTGTTATACAGGCTGTACACTCACTACTTTACATTGTTATACAGGCTGTACACTCACTACTTTACACTGTTATACAGGCTGTACACTGACTACTTTACACTGTTATACAGGCTGGACACTCACTACATTACATTGTTATACAGGCTGTACACTCACTACTTTACATTGTTATACAGGCTGTACACTCACTACTTTACATTGTAATACAGACTGTACACTCACTACTTTACACTGTTATACAGGCTGTACACTCACTACTTTACACTGTTATACAGGCTGTACACTCACTACTTTACATTGTTATACAGGCTGGACACTCACTACTTTACACTGTTATACAGGCTGTACACTCACTACTTTACATTGTTATACAGGCTGTACACTCACTACTTTACATTGTTATACAGGCTGTACACTCACTACTTTACACTGTTATACAGGTGTACACTCACTACTTTACACTGTTATACAGGTGTACACTCACTACTTTACACTGTTATACAGGTGTACACTCACTACTTTACACTGTTATACAGGCTGTACACTCACTACTTTACACTGTTATACAGGCTGGACACTCACTACATTACATTGTTATACAGTCTGTACACTCACTACTTTACATTGTTATACAGACTGTACACTCACTACTTTACATTGTTATACAGACTGTACACTCACTACTTTACACTGTTATACAGTCTGTACACTCACTACTTTACACTGTTATACAGGCTGTACACTCACTACTTTACATTGTTATACAGGCTGTACACTCACTACTTTACACTGTTATACAGACTGTACACTCACTACTTTACACTGTTATACAGTCTGTACACTCACTACTTTACATTGTTATACAGGCTGTACACTCACTACTTTACATTGTTATACAGACTGTACACTCACTACTTTACATTGTTATACAGGCTGTACACTCACTACTTTACATTGTTATACAGACTGTACACTCACTACTTTACATTGTTATACAGGCTGTACACTCACTACTTTACACTGTTATACAGTCTGTACACTCACTACTTTACATTGTTATACAGTCTGTACACTCACTAATTTACACTGTTATAAAGTCTGTACATTCACTACTTTACACTGTTATACAGGCTGTACACTCACTACTTTACATTGTTATACAGGCTGTACACTCACTACTTTACACTGTTATACAGACTGTACACTCACTACTTTACACTGTTATACAGACTGTACACTCACTACTTTACATTGTTATACAGGCTGTACACTCACTACTTTACATTGTTATACAGGCTGTACACTCACTACTTTACATTGTTATACAGGCTGTACACTCACTACTTTACACTGTTATACAGGCTGTACACTCACTACTTTACACTGTTATACAGGCTGTACACTCACTACTTTACACTGTTATACAGGCTGTACACTCACTACTTTACACTGTTATACAGACTGTACACTCACTACTTTACATTGTTATACAGACTGTACACTCACTACTTTACATTGTTATACAGTCTGTACACTCACTACTTTACATTGTTATACAGTCTGTACACTCACTACTTTACATTGTTATACAGTCTGTACACTCACTACTTTACACTGTTATACAGTCTGTACACTCACTACTTTACACTGTTATACAGGCTGTACACTCACTACTTTACATTGTTATACAGGCTGTACACTCACTACTTTACATTGTTATACAGTCTGTACACTCACTACTTTACACTGTTATACAGGCTGTACACTCACTACTTTACATTGTTATACAGGCTGTACACTCACTACTTTACATTGTTATACAGACTGTACACTCACTACTTTACACTGTTATACAGGCTGTACACTCACTACTTTACATTGTTATACAGGCTGGACACTCACTACTTTACACTGTTATACAGGCTGTACACTCACTACTTTACATTGTTATACAGGCTGTACACTCACTACTGTACACTGTTATACAGTCTGTACACTGACTACTTTACATTGTTATACAGACTGTACACTCACTACTTTACACTGTTATACAGACTGTACACGCACTACTTTACACTGTTATACAGACTGTACACTCACTACTTTACATTGTTACACAGGCTGTACACTCACTACTTTACATTGTTATACAGGCTGTACACTCACTACTTTACATTGTTACACAGACTGTACACTCACTACTTTACATTGTTATACAGGCTGTACACTCACTACTTTACACTGTTATACAGGCTGTACACTCACTACTTTACATTGTTATACAGGCTGTACACTCACTACTTTACATTGTTATACAGGTTGTACACTCACTACTTTACACTGTTATACAGTCTGTACACTCACTACTTTACATTGTTATACAGGCTGTACACTCACTACTTTACACTGTTATACAGGTGTACACTCACTACTTTACATTGTTATACAGGCTGTACACTCACTACTTTACACTGTTATACAGGCTGTACACTCACTACTTTACACTGTTATACAGGCTGTACACTCACTACTTTACATTGTTATACAGGCTGTACACTCACTACTTTACACTGTTATACAGGCTGTACACTCACTACTTTACACTGTTACACAGGCTGTACACTCACTACTTTACATTGTTATACAGGCTGTACACTCACTACTTTACACTGTTATACAGGCTGTACACTCACTACTTTACATTGTTATACAGGCTGTACACTCACTACTTTACACTGGTATACAGGCTGTACACTCACTACTTTACACTGTTATACAGTCTGTACACTCACTACTTTACACTGTTATACAGGCTGTACACTCACTACTTTACATTGTTATACAGGCTGTACACTCACTACTTTACACTGTTATACAGGCTGTACACTCACTACTTTACATTGTTATACAGGCTGTACACTCACTACTTTACACTGTTATACAGGCTGTACACTCACTACTTTACACTGTTATACAGACTGTACACTCACTACTTTACACTGTTATACAGTCTGTACACTCACTACTTTACATTGTTATACAGGCTGTACACTCACTACTTTACACTGTTATACAGGTTGAACACTCACTACTTTACACTGTTATACAGGTGTACACTCACTACTTTACACTGTTATACAGGTGTACACTCACTACTTTACATTGTTATACAGGCTGTACACTCACTACTTTACACTGTTATACAGGGTGTACCCTCACTACTTTACACTGTTATACAGGCTGTACACTCACTACTTTACATTGTTATACAGGCTGTACACTCACTACTTTACATTGTTATACAGACTGTACACTCACTACTTTACACTGTTATACAGGCTGTACACTCACTACTTTACATTGTTATACAGGCTGGACACTCACTACTTTACACTGTTATACAGGCTGTACACTCACTACTTTACATTGTTATACAGGCTGTACACGCACTACTTTACACTGTTATACAGACTGTACACTCACTACTTTACACTGTTATACAGGCTGTACACTCACTACTTTACATTGTTATACAGGCTGTACACTCACTACTTTACACTGTTATACAGGTGTACACTCACTACTTTACATTGTTATACAGGCTGTACACTCACTACTTTACACTGTTATACAGGGTGTACCCTCACTACTTTACACTGTTATACAGGCTGTACACTCACTACTTTACACTGTTATACAGGTGTACACTCACTACTTTACATTGTTATACAGGCTGTACACTCACTACTTTACACTGTTATACAGGGTGTACCCTCACTACTTTACACTGTTATACAGGCTGTACACTCACTACTTTACATTGTTATACAGGCTGTACACTCACTACTTTACATTGTTATACAGACTGTACACTCACTACTTTACACTGTTATACAGGCTGTACACTCACTACTTTACATTGTTATACAGGCTGGACACTCACTACTTTACACTGTTATACAGACTGTACACTCACTACTTTACACTGTTATACAGGCTGTACACTCACTACTTTACACTGTTATACAGGCTGTACACTCACTACTTTACATTGTTATACAGACTGTACACTCACTACTTTACACTGTTATACAGACTGTACACTCACTACTTTACACTGTTATACAGGCTGTACACTCACTACTTTACACTGTTATACAGGCTGTACACTCACTACTTTACATTGTTATACAGGCTGGACACTCACTACTTTACATTGTTATACAGACTGTACACTCACTACTTTACACTGTTATACAGACTGTACACTCACTACTTTACATTGTTATACAGGCTGTACACGCACTACTTTACACTGTTATACAGACTGTACACTCACTACTTTACACTGTGATACAGTCTGTACATTCACTACTTTACACTGTTATACAGGCTGTACACTCACTACTTTACATTGTTATACAGGCTGTACACTCACTACTTTACACTGTTATACAGACTGTACACTCACTACTTTACATTGTTATACAGACTGTACACTCACTACTTTACATTGTTATACAGTCTGTACACTCACTACTTTACACTGTTATACAGGCTGTACACTCACTACTTTACATTGTTATACAGGCTGTACACTCACTACTTTACATTGTTATACAGACTGTACACTCACTACTTTACACTGTTATACAGGCTGTACACTCACTACTTTACATTGTTATACAGGCTGTACACGCACTACTTTACACTGTTATACAGACTGTACACTCACTACTTTACATTGTTACACAGGCTGTACACTCACTACTTTACATTGTTATACAGGCTGTACACTCACTACTTTACATTGTTACACAGACTGTACACTCACTACTTTACATTGTTATACAGGCTGTACACTCACTACTTTACACTGTTATACAGGCTGTACACTCACTACTTTACATTGTTATACAGGCTGTACACTCACTACTTTACATTGTTATACAGGTTGTACACTCACTACTTTACACTGTTATACAGTCTGTACACTCACTACTTTACATTGTTATACAGGCTGTACACTCACTACTTTACACTGTTATACAGGTGTACACTCACTACTTTACATTGTTATACAGGCTGTACACTCACTACTTTACACTGTTATACAGGCTGTACACTCACTACTTTACACTGTTATACAGGCTGTACACTCACTACTTTACATTGTTATACAGGCTGTACACTCACTACTTTACATTGTTATACAGGCTGTACACTCACTACTTTACACTGTTATACAGACTGTACACTCACTACTTTACACTGTTATACAGGCTGTACACTCACTACTTTACACTGTTATACAGGCTGTACACTCACTACTTTACATTGTTATACAGGCTGTACACTCACTACTTTACACTGTTATACAGGCTGTACACTCACTACTTTACATTGTTATACAGGCTGTACACTCACTACTTTACACTGGTATACAGGCTGTACACTCACTACTTTACACTGTTATACAGTCTGTACACTCACTACTTTACACTGTTATACAGGCTGTACACTCACTACTTTACATTGTTATACAGGCTGTACACTCACTACTTTACACTGTTATACAGGCTGTACACTCACTACTTTACATTGTTATACAGGCTGTACACTCACTACTTTACACTGTTATACAGGCTGTACACTCACTACTTTACACTGTTATACAGACTGTACACTCACTACTTTACATTGTTATACAGGCTGTACACTCACTACTTTACACTGTTATACAGACTGTACACTCACTACTTTACATTGTTATACAGGCTGTACACTCACTACTTTACATTGTTATACAGGCTGTACACTCACTACTTTACACTGTTATACAGGTTGAACACTCACTACTTTACACTGTTATACAGGTGTACACTCACTACTTTACACTGTTATACAGGGTGTACCCTCACTACTTTACACTGTTATACAGGCTGTACACTCACTACTTTACATTGTTATACAGGCTGTACACTCACTACTTTACACTGTAATACAGACTGTACACTCACTAGTTTACACTGTGATACAGACTGTACACTCACTACTTTACACTGTTATACAGTCTGTACACTCACTACTTTACACTGTTATACAGGCTGGACACTCACTACTTTACACTGTTATACAGGCTGTACACTCACTACTTTACATTGTTATACAGACTGTACACTCACTACTTTACACTGTTATACAGGTGTACACTCACTACTTTACACTGTTATACAGACTGTACACTCACTACTTTACACTGTTATACAGACTGTACACTCACTACTTTACATTGTTACACAGGCTGTACACTCACTACTTTACATTGTTATACAGGCTGTACACTCACTACTTTACACTGTTATACAGGCTGTACACTCACTACTTTACACTGTTACACAGGCTGTACACTCACTACTTTACATTGTTATACAGGCTGTACACTCACTACTTTACATTGTTATACAGACTGTACACTCACTACTTTACACTGTTACACAGACTGTACACTCACTACTTTACATTGTTATACAGGTTGTACACTCACTACTTTACACTGTTATACAGTCTGTACACTCACTACTTTACATTGTTATACAGGCTGTACACTCACTACTTTACACTGTTATACAGGCTGTACACTCACTACTTTACATTGTTATACAGGCTGTACACTCACTACTTTACACTGTTATACAGGCTGTACACTCACTACTTTACACTGTTATACAGGCTGTACACTCACTACTTTACATTGTTATACAGGCTGTACACTCACTACTTTACACTGTTATACAGACTGTACACTCACTACTTTACACTGTTATACAGGCTGTACACTCACTACTTTACATTGTTATACAGGCTGTACACTCACTACTTTACACTGTTATACAGGCTGTACACTCACTACTTTACATTGTTATACAGTCTGTACACTCACTACTTTACATTGTTATACAGTCTGTACACTCACTACTTTACACTGTTACACAGGCTGTACACTCACTACTTTACACTGTTATACAGGCTGTACACTCACTACTTTACATTGTTATACAGGCTGTACACTCACTACTTTACACTGTTATACAGGCTGTACACTCACTACTTTACATTGTTATACAGGCTGGACACTCACTACTTTACACTGTTACACAGGCTGTACACTCACTACTTTACACTGTTATACAGTCTGTACACTCACTACTTTACACTGTTACACAGGCTGTACACTCACTACTTTACACTGTTATACAGGCTGTACACTCACTACTTTACATTGTTATACAGACTGTACACTCACTACTTTACACTGTTATACAGGCTGTACACTCACTACTTTACACTGTTATACAGTCTGTACACTCACTACTTTACACTGTTATACAGGCTGTACACTCACTACTTTACACTGTTATACAGTCTGTACACTCACTACTTTACATTGTTATACAGTCTGTACACTCACTACTTTACACTGTTATACAGACTGTACACTCACTACTTTACACTGTTATACAGACTGTACACTCACTACTTTACATTGTTATACAGTCTGTACACTCACTACTTTACACTGTTACACAGGCTGTACACTCACTACTTTACACTGTTATACAGGCTGTACACTCACTACTTTACATTGTTATACAGGCTGTACACTCACTACTTTACACTGTTATACAGGCTGTACACTCACTACTTTACATTGTTATACAGGCTGTACACTCACTACTTTACATTGTTATACAGGCTGTACACTCACTACTTTACACTGTTACACAGGCTGTACACTCACTACTTTACATTGTTATACAGGCTGTACACTCACTACTTTACACTGTTATACAGGCTGTACACTCACTACTTTACATTGTTATACAGGCTGTACACTCACTACTTTACACTGGTATACAGGCTGTACACTCACTACTTTACACTGTTATACAGTCTGTACACTCACTACTTTACACTGTTATACAGGCTGTACACTCACTACTTTACATTGTTATACAGGCTGTACACTCACTACTTTACACTGTTATACAGGCTGTACACTCACTACTTTACATTGTTATACAGGCTGTACACTCACTACTTTACACTGTTATACAGGCTGTACACTCACTACTTTACATTGTTATACAGACTGTACACTCACTACTTTACACTGTTATACAGTCTGTACACTCACTACTTTACATTGTTATACAGGCTGTACACTCACTACTTTACATTGTTATACAGGCTGTACACTCACTACTTTACACTGTTATACAGGTTGTACACTCACTACTTTACACTGTTATACAGGTGTACACTCACTACTTTACACTGTTATACAGGTGTACACTCACTACTTTACATTGTTATACAGGCTGTACACTCACTACTTTACACTGTTATACAGGGTGTACACTCACTACTTTACACTGTTATACAGGCTGTACACTCACTACTTTACATTGTTATACAGGCTGTACACTCACTACTTTACACTGTAATACAGACTGTACACTCACTACTTTACACTGTGATACAGACTGTACACTCACTACTTTAAACTGTTATACAGTCTGTACACTCACTACTTTACATTGTTATACTGGCTGTACACTCACTACTTTACACTGTTATACAGGCTGTACACTCACTACTTTACATTGTTATACAGGCCGTACACTCACTACTTTACATTGTTATACAGGCTGTACACTCACTACTTTACACTGTTATACAGGCTGTACACTCACTACTTTACATTGTTATACAGGCTGGACACTCACTACTTTACGCTGTTATACAGGCTGTACACTCACTACTTTACATTGTTATACAGGCTGGACAGTGTTGGACAGGTTATACAGTGTTTGGTGTTTTGTGTACTGTGTTTGGTGTATAGTGTTTGGGGTATAGTGTTTGGTGTTTTGTGTACTGCGTTTGGTGTATAGTGTTTGCTGTTTTGCGTTTGGTGTATAGTGTTTGGTGTTTTGTGTATTGCGTTTGGTGTATAGTGTTTGGTGTACTGCGTTTGGTGTATAGTGTTTGGTGTTTTGTGTATTGCGTTTGGTGTATAGTGTTTGGTGTTTTTTGTACTGCGTTTGGTGTATAGTGTTTGCTGTTTTGTGTACTGTGTTTGGCAAATAGTATGTATTGAATTGTGTTTATAGTGTTTGGCGGCTAGCGTTTGGAGTTTTGTGTATAGCGTTTTGTGTATAGTGTTTTGTGTATAGCATTTGGCGTATACCATTTGGCCTTCGGCGTTTTGCATTTGGAGTTTATGTATAGTGTTTGGCATATAGCATTTGGCGTATAGCATTTTATATATGATGTTTGGCATATAGCGTTTGGTGTATAGTGTTTGGTGTATACCGTTTGGTGTATACCGTTTGGTGTATAACGTTTGGTGTATAGTGTTTGGTGTATAGTGTTTGGTGTATTGCTTAGGGTGTTCGGCATTTGCAAAACTCCTCCTTACCGCTGCCCCTGGGTGTGTTTGGCTTCGGACAAAGCTTGTTGGTCACCTGATGCTTCCTCATGGAACATGTTTGTTTCTGCATCTCAGATGTATAACCTTACATTTATCTACATTAAATGTCATCTGCCACTTTTCTGCCCATTCACTTAGTTTATATAAATCCTTCTGCAGAGATAAAACATCCAGCTCTGTATGTATTTCCTTACACAGCTTAGTGTCATCCGCAAAGATTGATACACTACCAACTCCCACTTCTAGATCATTAATAAACAAATTAAAAAGCATTGGGTCCAGGATTCAACCCTGTGGCACCCCACTTATATCTTTAGACCAACTTGAAAAGGTTCCATTTACACCAACTCTCTCTAACCAGTTCTCAATCCATGTACAGATAACACTGCCCAAACTTACGCCTTTTAATTTGTGAAGTAACCTGTTGTATCAAAGGCTTTTGCAAAATCCAAGCATACTACATCGGCAGCAATAGACTTATCCAAATTACTACTTTCCCTTTCGTAAAATGCAAGTAAATTAGTCTGACATGATCTATTCTTCATGAAACCATGCTGATTTCTACTAATAATATTGTTTGTCTTCACATAGTTCTGAATAGTGTCAGTTAGTAACCCTTCTAGTATGTTACCCACTATGGAAGTCACATAGTTCTGAATAGTGTCAGTTAGTAACCCTTCTAGTATGTTACCCACTATGGAAGTCACATAGTTCTGAATAGTGTCAGTTAGTAATCCTTCTAGTATGTTACCCACTATGGAAGTCACATAGTTCTGAATAGTGTCAGTTAGTAACCCTTCTAGTATCTTACCCACTATGGAAGTCACATAGTCCTGAATAGTGTCAGTTAGTAACCCTTCTAGTATCTTACCCACTATGGAAGTCACATAGTACTGAATACTGTCAGTTAATAACCCTTCTAGTATCTTACCCACTATGGAAGTCACATAGTTCTGAATAGTGTGAGTTAGTAACCCTTCTAGTATCTTACCCACTATGGAAGTCACATAGTTCTGAATACTGTCAGTTAGTAACCCTTCTAGTATCTTACCCACTACGGAAGTCACATAGTTCTGAATAGTGTCAGTTAGTAACCCTTCTAGTATCTTACCCACTATGGAAGTCACATAGTTCTGAATAGTGTCAGTTAGTAATCCTTCTAGTATGTTACCCACTATGGAAGTCACATAGTTCTGAATAGTGTCAGTTAGTAACCCTTCTAGTATCTTACCCACTATGGAAGTCACATAGTCCTGAATAGTGTCAGTTAGTAACCCTTCTAGTATCTTACCCACTATGGAAGTCACATAGTACTGAATACTGTCAGTTAATAACCCTTCTAGTATCTTACCCACTATGGAAGTCACATAGTTCTGAATAGTGTCAGTTAGTAATCCTTCTAGTATGTTACCCACTATGGAAGTCACATAGTTCTGAATAGTGTCAGTTAGTAACCCTTCTAGTATCTTACCCACTATGGAAGTCACATAGTCCTGAATAGTGTCAGTTAGTAACCCTTCTAGTATCTTACCCACTATGGAAGTCACATAGTACTGAATACTGTCAGTTAATAACCCTTCTAGTATCTTACCCACTATGGAAGTCACATAGTTCTGAATAGTGTGAGTTAGTAACCCTTCTAGTATCTTACCCACTATGGAAGTCACATAGTTCTGAATACTGTCAGTTAGTAACCCTTCTAGTATCTTACCCACTACGGAAGTCACATAGTTCTGAATAGTGTCAGTTAGTAACCCTTCTAGTATCTTACCCACTATGGAAGTTACATAGTCCTGAATAGTGTCAGTTAGTAACCCTTCTAGTATCTTACCCACTATGGAAGTCACATAGTTCTGAATAGTGTCAGTTAGTAACCCTTCTAGTATCTTACCCACTATGGAAGTCACATAGTTCTGAATACTGTCAGTTAATAACCTTTCTAGTATCTTATCCACTATGGAAGTCACATAGTACTGAATACTGTCAGTTAGTAACCCTTCTAGTATCTTACCCACTATGGAAGTCACATAGTTCTGAATACTGTCAGTTAATAACCCTTCTAGTATCTTACCCACTATGGAAGTCAAGCTCACATGTCTATAATTTCCTGGTTTGGATCTTGCCCCCTTTTTAAACAATGGAACTACATCAGCTTTCCTCCAATCACAGGGCACTATGCCTGATGAAAGTGAATCAATAAATATTAAGTATAATGGTTTTGCTATTACTGAACTAAGTTCCATAAGTACCCTTGGGTGTATACTGTCTGGTCCAGGCGCTTTATTCACTATAACCTTTTCCAGTCTCTTTTGGACCTTGTCCTCAGTAAGCCATGTAGATGTTGGAGGAAATTCTGTGGTTTTGTCTGTTTGCCCATAGCCTGCCATTGTTGTTTCCTTTGTATAT
Organism: Rhinophrynus dorsalis; assembly: GCA_037306005.1. Classification (NCBI taxonomy): domain Eukaryota; kingdom Metazoa; phylum Chordata; class Amphibia; order Anura; family Rhinophrynidae; genus Rhinophrynus; species Rhinophrynus dorsalis. The sequence goes on along the minus strand of CM074723.1, from coordinate 770,993 downwards.
ACATAAGTAAAGAATGTGTTTAAGGTATTAGCCATAGCTTTATCTTCAGTAATCAATTCGCCCATCTCAGCCTTAAGAGTACCAATATCAACCTTTAACTTTTTGTTATTAAAATACTTGTAGAATTGTTTAGGATTTTTCTTGATCTCATTTGCAATATTTATCTCATTTACATTTTATCTAGCTTAATTGCTTGTTTGTTTGTGTGTATAGGTGTGTATGTGTGTGTTTGTATGTGTGTGTGTGTGTGTCTGGGTGTGTATGTGTACATATTTGTGTGTATGTGTATTTTTGTGTATGTATATATGTGTGTGTATATTTATGTTTGTGCGTGTGTATATTTATGTGTATGTGTGTGTTTGTGCATATATGCATATGTATGTGTGTGTATATGTAAGTGTGAAGGATGTATATATTTTGTATACACAGGATGTATGAATGTATCTGTATATAACAATCTCATGATATCAGGGAAGAGTCCCCTATGAATGTGTCATTATAGAGCATTAACTCCTCACGTGTCACTGATGTGTACAGGGTATTGGTGCAGAATTATCTAGTTTACATGAGAGATTAGTGATCGCTTATTGATCTGTCTCTCCATCTCTCTCTCTGTCTTTTTCTCTGTATATCAACATGTGTGTGTGTCTCACTCTCTCTCTCTCTATATTATATATATATATATATATATATATATATATATATATATATATATATATATATATATATATATATATATATATCCATTTCTCTCACTCCCCATCTCTCTGTTGGTCTCCATATAAATCTTAATTTCTCTATCTCCATCTCTCTGACTCTTTCTCCCCATCTCTGTCTGTCCCGATCTCTCTGTCTTTCTCTCTCCCCATCTCTCTCTATGCATGTACTCTCTTTCTCCCCATATGTCTCTCCCTCTTCTCCCCCTCTCTCCCTCTTCTCCCCCCCTCTCCCTCTTCTCCCCCTCTCTCCCTCTTCTCCCCCTCTCTCCAATATCTGCCTCCCCCCCTTCTGTGACTTTCTTGTCTCTCTCTCTGTCTCACTTGCAGTGAATTTATGGATTTTTGGGGCTCTCACCCACAGGAACCTTTGTCCGAATAACAAAGCAGCCCCTGTGTTTGGGGTGAAGGGGGTGTTTGGGGGGAGGCCAGCCTCTGCTTTCCGTTTTGAAGTTTCCACTGAAGGTTAAAGGGTTTTTATTAGGACCTGGAACTGATCCAAAAAATCCCAAACTGCCAAGTACCCGCCTTGCAGATACCAAACAGGACTAGATCTGCACTGGGTAACTGAGCCTGTACTGCCATCTAGTGGAAACAAAAGGAACTGATTGCAAAATGGGAAAAGCTTTGTAAAAAAACCTTATGCATGTATTTAGGCGTGTATAGCTTTATTTGTATGGAGTCACACAGTGTACACAGGACCTTACAAAGTAGCGTGTTACAATAAATACAATAGAAGGGGTTAAAATAAATGTTATGATTATAGAAACAAAACCTTCCCCAAGGAGCTTACAATCTAAATGGATAATAGGAGACAGAGAGCAGGGTATGCGGGTGTCTAGTGCTGTAACGTACAGTGATGATTTTATAAAGAGGCGGTGCATGGTGCTAGATGCTCCAGAATACAGGATTTCAGGGTAGATATAAAGACTGAGGGGGATCGTTCTGTTGTACAGTAATAATTGTTCTAGACGAAGGGTATGAGTTATGGAGTCCATAGGTAAGGAGCGGAGAGTGAGAAAGGTTTGAGATGGGAGAGGGCAGAGGGTGTGGATGGTGTAACAAGATGAGAGTTCTGTGCGGAGCAAAGGAGGTAACATAAGAGGAGGTGAAGGAAGAACGATTATCCTACCTCTGTATAAATCCTTGGTTAGGCCTCATCTAGAATATGGGGTACAGTTTTGGGCACCAGTTATTAAGAAAAGACATTACTGAAGTAGAAAAGGGAAAGGAATCAGAGCCCTTTTATAACTCCATAGTAGTATTACTTCCAGGACTGCCTCACTCCTTCACATTGACAATGGTACCTATCAGGGGTGACCTCTATCCCCAGTAATATTTGCTCTGCACCTGTAATCTCTCTTCTCCATATTAATAATAATACCACAGAGCTTACATGTGAAATGAATCTACACTAGTGATACCACAGAGCTTACATGTGAAATGGATCTACACTAGTGATACCACAGAGCTTACATGTGAAATGGATCTACACTAGTGATACCACAGAGCTTACATGTGAAATGGATCTACACTAGTGATACCACAGAGCTTACACGTGAAATGGATCTACACTAGTGATACCACAGAGCTTACAACTGGAATGGATCTACACTAGTGATACCACAGAGCTTACAACTGAAATGGATCTACACTAGTGATACCACAGAGCTTACAACTGAAATGTATCTACACTAGTGATACCACAGAGCTTACATGTGAAATGGATCTACACTAGTGATACCACAGAGCTTACATGTGAAATGGATCTACACTAGTGATATCATGAGCTTACATGTGAAATGGAGCTACACTAGTGATACCACAGAGCTTACAACTGAAATGGACCTACACTAGTGATACCACACAGCTTACAACTGAAATGGAGTTACACTAGTGATACCACAGAGCTTACAACTGAAATGGATCTACACTAGTGATACCACAGAGCTTACATGTGAAATGGATCTACACTAGTGATACCACAGAGCTTACATGTGAAATGGCTTTACACTAGTGATACCACAGAGCTTACATGTGAAATGGATCTACACTAGTGATACCACAGAGCTTACATGTGAAATGGATCTACACTAGTGATACCACAGAGCTTACACGTGAAATGGATCTACACTAGTGATACCACAGAGCTTACAACTGGAATGGATCTACACTAGTGATACCACAGAGCTTACAACTGAAATGGATCTACACTAGTGATACCACAGAGCTTACAACTGAAATGTATCTACACTAGTGATACCACAGAGCTTACATGTGAAATGGATCTACACTAGTGATACCACAGAGCTTACATGTGAAATGGATCTACACTAGTGATATCATGAGCTTACATGTGAAATGGAGCTACACTAGTGATACCACAGAGCTTACAACTGAAATGGACCTACACTAGTGATACCACACAGCTTACAACTGAAATGGAGTTACACTAGTGATACCACAGAGCTTACAACTGAAATGGATCTACACTAGTGATACCACAGAGCTTACATGTGAAATGGATCTACACTAGTGATACCACAGAGCTTACATGTGAAATGGCTTTACACTAGTGATACCACAGAGCTTACAACTGCAATGGATCTACACTAGTGATACCACACAGCTTACAACTGAAATGGAGTTACACTAGTGATACCACAGAGCTTACATGTGAAATGGATCTACACTAGTGATACCACAGAGCTTACATGTGAAATGGATCTACACTAGTGATACCACAGAGCTTACAACTGAAATGGATCTACACTAGTGATACCACAGAGCTTACAATTGAAATGGATCTACACTAGTGATACCACAGAGCTTACAACTGAAATGGAGCTACAATAGTGATACCACAGAGCTTACAACTGAAATGTATCTACACTAGTGATACCACAGAGCTTACATGTGAAATGGATCTACACTAGTGATACCACAGAGCTTACATGTGAAATGGATCTACACTAGTGATACCACAGAACTTACAACTGAAATGGATCTACACTAGTGATACCACAGAGCTTACAACTGAAATGGTGCTACACTAGTGATACCACAGAGCTTACAACTGAAATGGACCTACACTAGTGATGCCACAGAGCTTACAACTGAAATGGATCTACACTAGTAATACCACACAGCTAACATGTGAAATGGAGCTACACTAGTGATACCACAGAGCTTACAACTGAAATGGATCTACACTAGTGATACCACAGAGCTTACATGTGAAATGGATCTACAGTAGTGATACCACAGAGCTTACAACTGAAATGGATCTACACTAGTGATACCACAGAGCTTACATGTGAAATGGATCTACACTAGTGATACCACAGAGCTTACAACTGAAATAGATCTACACTAGTGATACCACAGAGCTTACAACTGAAATAGATCTACACTAGTGATACCACACAGCTTACATGTGAAATGGATCTACACTAGTGATACCACAGAGCTTACAACTGAAATGGATCTACACTAGTGATACCACAGAGCTTACATCTGAAATGGATCTACACTAGTGATACCACAGAGCTTACATGTGAAATGGATTTACACTAGTGATACTATAGAGCTTACATGTGAAATGGATCTACACTAGTGATACTATGAGCTTACATGTGAAATGGAGCTACACTAGTGATACCACAGAGCTTACAACTGCAATGGAACTACACTAGTGATACCACAGAGCTTACAACTGAAATGGAGTTACACTAGTGATACCACATAGCTTACATGTGAAATGGATCTACACTAGTGATACCACAGAACTTACATGTGAAATGGATCTACACTAGTGATACCACAGAGCTTACAACTGAAATGGATCTACACTAGTGATACCACAGAGCTTACAACTGAAATGGATCTACACTAGTGATACCACAGAGCTTACATGTGAAATGGATCTACACTAGTGATACCACAGAGTTTACATGTGAAATGGATCTACACTAGTGATACCACACAGCTTACATGTGAAATGGATCTACACTAGTGATACCACAGAACTTACAACTGCTATGGATCTACACTAGTGATACCACAGAGCTTACAACTGAAATGGATCTACACTAGTGATACCACAGAGCTTACAACTGAAATGGATCTACACTAGTGATACCACAGAGCTTACAACTGAAATGGATCTACACTAGTGATACCACAGAGCTTACAACTGAAATGGATCTACACTAGTGATACCACAGAGCTTACAACTGAAATGGAGTTACACTAGTGATACCACAGAGCTTACATGTGAAATGGAGCTACACTAGTGATACCACAGAGCTTACATGTGAAATGGATCTACACTAGTGATACCACAGAGCTTACATGTGAAATGGATCTACACTAGTGATATCATGAGCTTACATGTGAAATGGAGCTACACTAGTGATACCACAGAGCTTACAACTGAAATGGACCTACACTAGTGATACCACACAGCTTACAACTGAAATGGAGTTACACTAGTGATACCACAGAGCTTACAACTGAAATGGATCTACACTAGTGATACCACAGAGCTTACATGTGAAATGGATCTACACTAGTGATACCACAGAGCTTACATGTGAAATGGCGTTACACTAGTGATACCACAGAGCTTACAACTGCAATGGATCTACACTAGTGATACCACACAGCTTACAACTGAAATGGAGTTACACTAGTAATACCACAGAGCTTACATGTGAAATGGATCTACACTAGTGATACCACAGAGCTTACATGTGAAATGGATCTACACTAGTGATACCACAGAGCTTACAACTGAAATGGATCTACACTAGTGATACCACAGAGCTTACAACTGAAATGGATCTACACTAGTGATACCACAGAGCTTACAACTGAAATGGAGCTACAATAGTGATACCACAGAGCTTACAACTGAAATGTATCTACACTAGTGATACCACAGAGCTTACATGTGAAATGGATCTACACTAGTGATACCACAGAGCTTACATGTGAAATGGATCTACACTAGTGATACCACAGAACTTACAACTGAAATGGATCTACACTAGTGATACCACAGAGCTTACAACTGAAATGGTGCTACACTAGTGATACCACAGAGCTTACAACTGAAATGGACCTACACTAGTGATGCCACAGAGCTTACAAGTGAAATGGATCTACACTAGTAATACCACACAGCTAACATGTGAAATGGAGCTACACTAGTGATACCACAGAGCTTACAACTGAAATGGATCTACACTAGTGATACCACAGAGCTTACATGTGAAATGGATCTACAGTAGTGATACCACAGAGCTTACAACTGAAATGGATCTACACTAGTGATACCACAGAGCTTACATGTGAAATGGATCTACACTAGTGATACCACAGAGCTTACAACTGAAATAGATCTACACTAGTGATACTACAGAGCTTACAACTGAAATAGATCTACACTAGTGATACCACACAGCTTACATGTGAAATGGATCTACACTAGTGATACCACAGAGCTTACAACTGAAATGGATCTACACTAGTGATACCACAGAGCTTACATCTGAAATGGATCTACACTAGTGATACCACAGAGCTTACATGTGAAATGGATTTACACTAGTGATACCATAGAGCTTACATGTGAAATGGATCTACACTAGTGATACCATGAGCTTACATGTGAAATGGAGCTACACTAGTGATACCACAGAGCTTACAACTGCAATGGAACTACACTAGTGATACCACAGAGCTTACAACTGAAATGGATCTACACTAGTGATACCACAGAGCTTACAACTGAAATGGTGCTACACTAGTGATACCACAGAGCTTACAACTGAAATGGAGTTACACTAGTGATACCACATAGCTTACATGTGAAATGGATCTACACTAGTGATACCACAGAACTTACATGTGAAATGGATCTACACTAGTGATACCACAGAGCTTACAACTGAAATGGATCTACACTAGTGATACCACAGAGCTTACAACTGAAATGGATCTACACTAGTGATACCACAGAGCTTACATGTGAAATGGATCTACACTAGTGATACCACAGAGCTTACATGTGAAATGGATCTACACTAGTGATACCACACAGCTTACATGTGAAATGGATCTACACTAGTGATACCACAGAACTTACAACTGAAATGGATCTACACTAGTGATACCACAGAGCTTACAACTGAAATGGATCTACACTAGTGATACCACAGAGCTTACATGTGAAATGGATCTACACTAGTGATACCACAGAGCTTACATGTGAAATGGATCTACACTAGTGATACCACACAGCTTACATGTGAAATGGATCTACACTAGTGATACCACAGAACTTACAACTGAAATGGATCTACACTAGTGATACCACAGAGCTTACAACTGAAATGGATCTACACTAGTGATACCACAGAGCTTACAACTGAAATGGATCTACGCTAGTGATACCACAGAGCTTACAACTGAAATGGATCTACACTAGTGATACCACAGAGCTTACAACTGAAATGGATCTACACTAGTGATACCACAGAGCTTACATGTGAAATGGTGCTACACTAGTGATACCACAGAGCTTACAACTGAAATGGAGTTACACTAGTGATACCACAGAGCTTACATGTGAAATGGATCTACACTAGTGATACCACAGAGCTTACAACTGAAATGGATCTACACTAGTGATAACACAGAGCTTACAACTGAAATGGATCTACACTAGTGATACCACAGAGCTTATAACTGAAATGGATCTACACTAGTGATACCACAGAGCTTACAACTGAAATGGATCTACACTAGTGATACCACAGAGCTTACATGTGAAATGGATCTACACTAGTGATACCACAAAGCTTACAACTGAAATAGATCTACACTAGTGATACCACAGAGCTTACGATTGAAATAGATCTACACTAGTGATACCACAGAGCTTACAATTGAAATGGATCTACACTAGTGATACCACACTGCTTACATGTGAAATGGATCTACCCTAGTGATACCACAGATCTTACATGTGAAATGGATCTACACTAGTGATACCACAGAGCTTACAACTGAAATGGTGCTACACTAGTGATACCACAGATCTTACATGTGAAATGGATTTACACTAGTGATACCACAGAGCTTACAACTGAAATGGTGCTACACTAGTGATACAACAGATCTTACATGTGAAATGGATCTACACTAGTGATACCACAGAGCTTACATGTGAAATGGATCTACACTAGTGATACCACGGAGCTTACATGTGAAATGGATCTACACTAGTGATACCACGGAGCTTACATGTGAAATGGATCTACACTAGTGATACCACAGAGCTTACAACTGAAATGGATCTACACTAGTGATACCACAGAGCTTACAACTGAAATGGATCTACACTAGTGATATCACACAGCTTACATGTGAAATGGATCTACACTAGTGATACCACAGAGCTTACATGTGAAATGGATCTACACTAGTGATACCACAGAGCTTACAACTGAAATGGATCTACACTAGTGATACCACAGAGCTTACAACTGAAATGGATCTACACTAGTGATACCACAGAGCTTACAACTGAAATGGATCTACACTAGTGATACCACAGAGCTTACAGCTAAAATGGATCTACACTAGTGATACCACAGAGCTTACAAGTGAAATGGATCTACAATAGCGATATCACACAGCTTACATGTCAAATGGATCTACACTAGTGATGCCACAGAGCTTACATGTGAAATAGTGATACACTAGTGATGCCACAGAGCTTACATGTGAAATGGATCTACACTAGTGATATCACACAGCTTACATGTCAAATGGATCTACACTAGTGATGCCACAGAGCTTACATGTGAAATGGATCTACACTAGTGATATCACACAGCTTACATGTCAAATGGATCTACACTAGTGATACCACACAGCTTACATGTGAAATGGATCTACAATAGTGATACCAGAGAGCTTACAACTGAAATGAATCTACACTAGTGATATCACAGAGCTTACATGTGAAATGGATCTACACTAGTGATACCACAGAGCTTACAACTGAAATGGATCTACACTAGTGACACCACAGAGCTTACATGTGAAATGGATCTACACTAGTGATACCACAGAGCTTACAGGTGAAATGGATCTACACTAGTGATATCACAAAGCTTACATGTGAAATGGATCTACACTAGTGATATCACAGAGCTTACATGTGAAATGGATCTACACTAGTGATATCACACAGCTTACATGTCAAATGGATCTACAATAGTGATACCACAGAGCTTACATGTGAAATGGATCTACACTAGTGACACCACAGAGCTTACATGTGAAATGGATCTACACTAGTGATACCACAGAGCTTACATGTGAAATGGATCTACACTAGTGATACCACAGAGCTTACATGTGAAATGGAGCTACACTAGTGATACCACAGAGCTTACATGTGAAATGGATCTACACTAGTGATACCACAGAGCTTACATGTGAAATGGAGCTACACTAGTGATACCACAGAGCTTACATGTGAAATGGATCTACACTAGTGATACCACAGAGCTTACATGTGAAATGGATCTACACTAGTGATACCACAGAGCTTACATGTGAAATGGATCTACACTAGTGATACCACAGAGCTTACATGTGAAATGGAGCTACACTAGTGATACCACAGAGCTTACATGTGAAATGGATCTACACTAGTGATACCACAGAGCTTACATGTGAAATGGATCTACACTAGTGATACCACAGAGCTTACATGTGAAATGGATCTACACTAGTGATACCACAGAGCTTACAACTGAAATGGATCTACACTAGTGATACCACAGAGCTTACAATAGAAATGGATCTACACTAGTGATACCACACAGCTTACATGTCAAATGGATCTACAATAGTGATACCACACAGCTTACATGTGAAATGAATCTACACTAGTGACACCACAGAGCTTACATGTGAAATGGATCTACACTAGTGATACCACAGAGCTTACATGTGAAATGGAGCTACACTAGTGATACCACAGAGCTTACATGTGAAATGGATCTACACTAGTGATACCACAGAGCTTACATGTGAAATGGATCTACACTAGTGATACCACAGAGCTTACATGTGAAATGGATCTACACTAGTGATACCACAGAGCTTACAACTGAAATGGATCTACACTAGTGATACCACAGAGCTTACAATAGAAATGGATCTACACTAGTGATACCACAACGCTTACAACTGAAATGGAGTTACACTAGTGATACCACAGAGCTTACATGTGAAATGGATCTACACTAGTGATACCACAGAGCTTACATGTGAAATGGATCTACACTAGTGATACCACAGAGCTTACAACTGAAATGGATCTACACTAGTGATACCACAGAGCTTACATGTGAAATGGATCTACACTAGTGATACCACAAAGCTTACAACTGAAATGGATCTACACTAGTGATACCACAGAGCTTACATGTGAAATGGATCTACACTAGTGATACCACAAAGCTTACAACTGAAATGGATCTACACTAGTGATACCACAGAGCTTACATGTGAAATGGATCTACACTAGTGATACCACAGAGCTTACATGTGAAATGGATCTACACTAGTGATACCACAGAGCTTACAACTGAAATGGATCTACACTAGTGATACCACAGAGCGTACAACTGAAATGGATCTACACTAGTGACACCACAGAGCTTACAACTGAAATGGATCTACACTAGTGATACCACAGAGCTTACAACTGAAATGGATCTACACTAGTGATACCACAGAGCTTACAACTGAAATGGATCTACACTAGTGATACCACAGAGCTTACATGTGAAATGGAGTTACACTATTGATATCACACAGCTTACATGTGAAATGGATCTACACTAGTGATACCACACAGCTTACATGTGAAATGGATCTACACTAGTGATACCACACAGCTTACATGTGAAATGGATCTACACTAGTGATACCACACAGCTTACATGTCAAATGGATCTACACTAGTGATACCACAGAGCTTACAACTGAAATGGTGCTACACTAGTGATACCACAGAGCTTACAACTGAAATGGACCTACACTAGTGATGCCACAGAGCTTACAACTGAAATGGATCTACACTAGTAATACCACACAGCTAACATGTGAAATGGAGCTACACTAGTGATACCACAGAGCTTACAACTGAAATGGATCTACACTAGTGATACCACAGAGCTTACATGTGAAATGGATCTACAGTAGTGATACCACAGAGCTTACAACTGAAATGGATCTACACTAGTGATACCACAGAGCTTACATGTGAAATGGATCTACACTAGTGATACCACAGAGCTTACAACTGAAATAGATCTACACTAGTGATACCACAGAGCTTACAACTGAAATAGATCTACACTAGTGATACCACACAGCTTACATGTGAAATGGATCTACACTAGTGATACCACAGAGCTTACAACTGAAATGGATCTACACTAGTGATACCACAGAGCTTACATCTGAAATGGATCTACACTAGTGATACCACAGAGCTTACATGTGAAATGGATTTACACTAGTGATACTATAGAGCTTACATGTGAAATGGATCTACACTAGTGATACTATGAGCTTACATGTGAAATGGAGCTACACTAGTGATACCACAGAGCTTACAACTGCAATGGAACTACACTAGTGATACCACAGAGCTTACAACTGAAATGGAGTTACACTAGTGATACCACATAGCTTACATGTGAAATGGATCTACACTAGTGATACCACAGAACTTACATGTGAAATGGATCTACACTAGTGATACCACAGAGCTTACAACTGAAATGGATCTACACTAGTGATACCACAGAGCTTACAACTGAAATGGATCTACACTAGTGATACCACAGAGCTTACATGTGAAATGGATCTACACTAGTGATACCACAGAGTTTACATGTGAAATGGATCTACACTAGTGATACCACACAGCTTACATGTGAAATGGATCTACACTAGTGATACCACAGAACTTACAACTGCTATGGATCTACACTAGTGATACCACAGAGCTTACAACTGAAATGGATCTACACTAGTGATACCACAGAGCTTACAACTGAAATGGATCTACACTAGTGATACCACAGAGCTTACAACTGAAATGGATCTACACTAGTGATACCACAGAGCTTACAACTGAAATGGATCTACACTAGTGATACCACAGAGCTTACAACTGAAATGGAGTTACACTAGTGATACCACAGAGCTTACATGTGAAATGGAGCTACACTAGTGATACCACAGAGCTTACATGTGAAATGGATCTACACTAGTGATACCACAGAGCTTACATGTGAAATGGATCTACACTAGTGATATCATGAGCTTACATGTGAAATGGAGCTACACTAGTGATACCACAGAGCTTACAACTGAAATGGACCTACACTAGTGATACCACACAGCTTACAACTGAAATGGAGTTACACTAGTGATACCACAGAGCTTACAACTGAAATGGATCTACACTAGTGATACCACAGAGCTTACATGTGAAATGGATCTACACTAGTGATACCACAGAGCTTACATGTGAAATGGCGTTACACTAGTGATACCACAGAGCTTACAACTGCAATGGATCTACACTAGTGATACCACACAGCTTACAACTGAAATGGAGTTACACTAGTGATACCACAGAGCTTACATGTGAAATGGATCTACACTAGTGATACCACAGAGCTTACATGTGAAATGGATCTACACTAGTGATACCACAGAGCTTACAACTGAAATGGATCTACACTAGTGATACCACAGAGCTTACAACTGAAATGGATCTACACTAGTGATACCACAGAGCTTACAACTGAAATGGAGCTACAATAGTGATACCACAGAGCTTACAACTGAAATGTATCTACACTAGTGATACCACAGAGCTTACATGTGAAATGGATCTACACTAGTGATACCACAGAGCTTACATGTGAAATGGATCTACACTAGTGATACCACAGAACTTACAACTGAAATGGATCTACACTAGTGATACCACAGAGCTTACAACTGAAATGGTGCTACACTAGTGATACCACAGAGCTTACAACTGAAATGGACCTACACTAGTGATGCCACAGAGCTTACAAGTGAAATGGATCTACACTAGTAATACCACACAGCTAACATGTGAAATGGAGCTACACTAGTGATACCACAGAGCTTACAACTGAAATGGATCTACACTAGTGATACCACAGAGCTTACATGTGAAATGGATCTACAGTAGTGATACCACAGAGCTTACAACTGAAATGGATCTACACTAGTGATACCACAGAGCTTACATGTGAAATGGATCTACACTAGTGATACCACAGAGCTTACAACTGAAATAGATCTACACTAGTGATACTACAGAGCTTACAACTGAAATAGATCTACACTAGTGATACCACACAGCTTACATGTGAAATGGATCTACACTAGTGATACCACAGAGCTTACAACTGAAATGGATCTACACTAGTGATACCACAGAGCTTACATCTGAAATGGATCTACACTAGTGATACCACAGAGCTTACATGTGAAATGGATTTACACTAGTGATACCATAGAGCTTACATGTGAAATGGATCTACACTAGTGATACCATGAGCTTACATGTGAAATGGAGCTACACTAGTGATACCACAGAGCTTACAACTGCAATGGAACTACACTAGTGATACCACAGAGCTTACAACTGAAATGGATCTACACTAGTGATACCACAGAGCTTACAACTGAAATGGTGCTACACTAGTGATACCACAGAGCTTACAACTGAAATGGAGTTACACTAGTGATACCACATAGCTTACATGTGAAATGGATCTACACTAGTGATACCACAGAACTTACATGTGAAATGGATCTACACTAGTGATACCACAGAGCTTACAACTGAAATGGATCTACACTAGTGATACCACAGAGCTTACAACTGAAATGGATCTACACTAGTGATACCACAGAGCTTACATGTGAAATGGATCTACACTAGTGATACCACAGAGCTTACATGTGAAATGGATCTACACTAGTGATACCACACAGCTTACATGTGAAATGGATCTACACTAGTGATACCACAGAACTTACAACTGAAATGGATCTACACTAGTGATACCACAGAGCTTACAACTGAAATGGATCTACACTAGTGATACCACAGAGCTTACATGTGAAATGGATCTACACTAGTGATACCACAGAGCTTACATGTGAAATGGATCTACACTAGTGATACCACACAGCTTACATGTGAAATGGATCTACACTAGTGATACCACAGAACTTACAACTGAAATGGATCTACACTAGTGATACCACAGAGCTTACAACTGAAATGGATCTACACTAGTGATACCACAGAGCTTACAACTGAAATGGATCTACGCTAGTGATACCACAGAGCTTACAACTGAAATGGATCTACACTAGTGATACCACAGAGCTTACAACTGAAATGGATCTACACTAGTGATACCACAGAGCTTACATGTGAAATGGTGCTACACTAGTGATACCACAGAGCTTACAACTGAAATGGAGTTACACTAGTGATACCACAGAGCTTACATGTGAAATGGATCTACACTAGTGATACCACAGAGCTTACAACTGAAATGGATCTACACTAGTGATAACACAGAGCTTACAACTGAAATGGATCTACACTAGTGATACCACAGAGCTTATAACTGAAATGGATCTACACTAGTGATACCACAGAGCTTACAACTGAAATGGATCTACACTAGTGATACCACAGAGCTTACATGTGAAATGGATCTACACTAGTGATACCACAAAGCTTACAACTGAAATAGATCTACACTAGTGATACCACAGAGCTTACGATTGAAATAGATCTACACTAGTGATACCACAGAGCTTACAATTGAAATGGATCTACACTAGTGATACCACACTGCTTACATGTGAAATGGATCTACCCTAGTGATACCACAGATCTTACATGTGAAATGGATCTACACTAGTGATACCACAGAGCTTACAACTGAAATGGTGCTACACTAGTGATACCACAGATCTTACATGTGAAATGGATTTACACTAGTGATACCACAGAGCTTACAACTGAAATGGTGCTACACTAGTGATACAACAGATCTTACATGTGAAATGGATCTACACTAGTGATACCACAGAGCTTACATGTGAAATGGATCTACACTAGTGATACCACGGAGCTTACATGTGAAATGGATCTACACTAGTGATACCACGGAGCTTACATGTGAAATGGATCTACACTAGTGATACCACAGAGCTTACAACTGAAATGGATCTACACTAGTGATACCACAGAGCTTACAACTGAAATGGATCTACACTAGTGATATCACACAGCTTACATGTGAAATGGATCTACACTAGTGATACCACAGAGCTTACATGTGAAATGGATCTACACTAGTGATACCACAGAGCTTACAACTGAAATGGATCTACACTAGTGATACCACAGAGCTTACAACTGAAATGGATCTACACTAGTGATACCACAGAGCTTACAACTGAAATGGATCTACACTAGTGATACCACAGAGCTTACAGCTAAAATGGATCTACACTAGTGATACCACAGAGCTTACAAGTGAAATGGATCTACAATAGCGATATCACACAGCTTACATGTCAAATGGATCTACACTAGTGATGCCACAGAGCTTACATGTGAAATAGTGATACACTAGTGATGCCACAGAGCTTACATGTGAAATGGATCTACACTAGTGATATCACACAGCTTACATGTCAAATGGATCTACACTAGTGATGCCACAGAGCTTACATGTGAAATGGATCTACACTAGTGATATCACACAGCTTACATGTCAAATGGATCTACACTAGTGATACCACACAGCTTACATGTGAAATGGATCTACAATAGTGATACCAGAGAGCTTACAACTGAAATGAATCTACACTAGTGATATCACAGAGCTTACATGTGAAATGGATCTACACTAGTGATACCACAGAGCTTACAACTGAAATGGATCTACACTAGTGACACCACAGAGCTTACATGTGAAATGGATCTACACTAGTGATACCACAGAGCTTACAGGTGAAATGGATCTACACTAGTGATATCACAAAGCTTACATGTGAAATGGATCTACACTAGTGATATCACAGAGCTTACATGTGAAATGGATCTACACTAGTGATATCACACAGCTTACATGTCAAATGGATCTACAATAGTGATACCACAGAGCTTACATGTGAAATGGATCTACACTAGTGACACCACAGAGCTTACATGTGAAATGGATCTACACTAGTGATACCACAGAGCTTACATGTGAAATGGATCTACACTAGTGATACCACAGAGCTTACATGTGAAATGGAGCTACACTAGTGATACCACAGAGCTTACATGTGAAATGGATCTACACTAGTGATACCACAGAGCTTACATGTGAAATGGAGCTACACTAGTGATACCACAGAGCTTACATGTGAAATGGATCTACACTAGTGATACCACAGAGCTTACATGTGAAATGGATCTACACTAGTGATACCACAGAGCTTACATGTGAAATGGATCTACACTAGTGATACCACAGAGCTTACATGTGAAATGGAGCTACACTAGTGATACCACAGAGCTTACATGTGAAATGGATCTACACTAGTGATACCACAGAGCTTACATGTGAAATGGATCTACACTAGTGATACCACAGAGCTTACATGTGAAATGGATCTACACTAGTGATACCACAGAGCTTACAACTGAAATGGATCTACACTAGTGATACCACAGAGCTTACAATAGAAATGGATCTACACTAGTGATACCACACAGCTTACATGTCAAATGGATCTACAATAGTGATACCACACAGCTTACATGTGAAATGAATCTACACTAGTGACACCACAGAGCTTACATGTGAAATGGATCTACACTAGTGATACCACAGAGCTTACATGTGAAATGGAGCTACACTAGTGATACCACAGAGCTTACATGTGAAATGGATCTACACTAGTGATACCACAGAGCTTACATGTGAAATGGATCTACACTAGTGATACCACAGAGCTTACATGTGAAATGGATCTACACTAGTGATACCACAGAGCTTACAACTGAAATGGATCTACACTAGTGATACCACAGAGCTTACAATAGAAATGGATCTACACTAGTGATACCACAACGCTTACAACTGAAATGGAGTTACACTAGTGATACCACAGAGCTTACATGTGAAATGGATCTACACTAGTGATACCACAGAGCTTACATGTGAAATGGATCTACACTAGTGATACCACAGAGCTTACAACTGAAATGGATCTACACTAGTGATACCACAGAGCTTACATGTGAAATGGATCTACACTAGTGATACCACAAAGCTTACAACTGAAATGGATCTACACTAGTGATACCACAGAGCTTACATGTGAAATGGATCTACACTAGTGATACCACAAAGCTTACAACTGAAATGGATCTACACTAGTGATACCACAGAGCTTACATGTGAAATGGATCTACACTAGTGATACCACAGAGCTTACATGTGAAATGGATCTACACTAGTGATACCACAGAGCTTACAACTGAAATGGATCTACACTAGTGATACCACAGAGCGTACAACTGAAATGGATCTACACTAGTGACACCACAGAGCTTACAACTGAAATGGATCTACACTAGTGATACCACAGAGCTTACAACTGAAATGGATCTACACTAGTGATACCACAGAGCTTACAACTGAAATGGATCTACACTAGTGATACCACAGAGCTTACATGTGAAATGGAGTTACACTATTGATATCACACAGCTTACATGTGAAATGGATCTACACTAGTGATACCACACAGCTTACATGTGAAATGGATCTACACTAGTGATACCACACAGCTTACATGTGAAATGGATCTACACTAGTGATACCACACAGCTTACATGTCAAATGGATCTACACTAGTGATACCACACAGCTTACATGTCAAATGCATCTACACTAGTGATACCACACAGCTTACATGTCAAATGGATCTACACTAGTGATACCACAGAGCTTACATGTGAAATGGATCTACCCTAGTGATACCACACAGCTTACATGTGAAATGGATCTACACTAGTGATACCACACAGCTTACATGTGAAATGGATCTACACTAGTGATACCACAGAGCTTACATGTGAAATGGATCTACAATAGCGATATCACACAGCTTACATTTGAAATGGATCTACACTAGTGATACCACAGAACTTACATGTGAAATGGAACTACACTAGTGATACCACAGAGCTTACAGGTGAAATGGATCTACACTAGTGATATCACAGAGCTTACATGTGAAATGGATCTACACTAGTGATACCACACAACTTACATGTGAAATGGATCTACACTAGTGATACCACACAGCTTACATGTGAAATGGATCTACACTAGTGATACCACACAGCTTACATGTCAAATGGATCTACACTAGTGATACCACACAGCTTACATGTCAAATGCATCTACACTAGTGATACCACACAGCTTACATGTCAAATGGATCTACACTAGTGATACCACAGAGCTTACAAGTGAAATGGATCTACACTAGTGATACCACACAGCTTACATGTGAAATGGATCTACACTAGTGATACCACACAGCTTACATGTGAAATGGATCTACACTAGTGATACCACAGAGCTTACATGTGAAATGGATCTACAATAGCGATATCACACAGCTTACATTTGAAATGGATCTACACTAGTGATACCACAGAACTTACATGTGAAATGGATCTACACTAGTGATATCACACAGCTTACATGTGAAATGGATCTACACTAGTGATATCACAGAGCTTACAGGTGAAATGGATCTACACTAGTGATATCACACAGCTTACATGTGAAATGGATCTACACTAGTGATATCACAGAGCTTACATGTGAAATGGATCTACACTAGTGATACCACAGAGCTTACAACTGAAATGCATCTACACTAGTGATACCACAGAGCTTACATTTGAAATGGATCTACACTAGTGATATCACACAGCTTACATGTGAAATGGATCTACACTAGTGATACCACAGAGCTTACAACTGAAATGGATCTACACTAGTGATACCACAGAGCTTACATTTGAAATGGATCTACACTAGTGATATCACACAGCTTACATGTCAAATGGATCTACAATAGTGATACCACACAGCTTACATGTGAAATGGATCTACAATAGTGATATCACACAGCTTACATGTGAAATGGATCTACAATAGTGATATCACACAGCTTACATGTGAAGTGGATCTACAATAGTGATATCACACAGCTTACATGTGAAATGGATCTACAATAGCGATATCACACAGCTTACATGTGAAATGGATCTACAATAGTGATATCACACAGCTTACATGTGAAATGGATCTACACTAGTGATATCACACAGCTTACGTGTGAAATGGATCTACACTAGTGATACCACAGAGCTTACATGTGAAATGGATCTACAATAGTGATATCACACAGCTTACATGTGAAATGGATCTACACTAGTGATATCACACAGCTTACGTGTGAAATGGATCTACACTAGTGATATCACAGAGCTTACATGTGAAATGGATCTACACTAGTGATATCACACAGCTTACATGTGAAATGGATCTACAATAGTGACACCACACAGCTTACATGTGAAATGGATCTACAATAGTGATACCACACAGCTTACATGTGAAATGGATCTACAATAGTGATACCACACAGCTTTTATGTGAAATGGATCTACAATAGTGACACCACACAGCTTACATGTGAAATGGATTTACAATAGTGATACCACACAGCTTACATGTGAAATGGATCTAGAATAGTGATACCACACAGCTTACATGTGAAATGGATCTACACTAGTGATACCACAGAGCTTACATGTGAAATGGATCTACACTAGTGATATCACACAGCTTACATGTGAAATGGATCTACAATAGTGATACCACACAGCTTACATGTCAAATGGATCTACAATAGTGATATCACACAGCTTACATGTGAAATGGATCTATAATAGTGATACCACACAGCTTACATGTGAAATGGTACTACAATAGCGATATCACACAGCTTACATGTGAAATGGATCTACAATAGTGATACCACACAGCTTACATGTGAAATGGATCTACACTAGTGATACCACAGAGCTTACAACTGAAATGGATCTACACTAGTGATACCACAGAGCTTACAACTGAAATGGATCTACACTAGTGATACCACAGAGCTTACATCTGAAATGGATCTACACTAGTGATACCACAGAGCTTACATTTGAAATGGATCTACACTAGTGATACCACAGAGCTTACAACTGAAATGGATCTACACTAGTGATACCACAGAGCTTACAACTGAAATGGATCTACACTAGTGATACCACACAGCTTACATCTGAAATGGATCTACACTAGTGATACCACAGAGCTTACATTTGAAATGGATCTACACTAGTGATACCACAGAGCTTACAACTGAAATGGATCTACACTAGTGATACCACAGAGCTTACATGTGAAATGCATCTACACTAGTGATACCACACAGCTTACATGTGAAATGGATCTACACTAGTGATACCACAGAGCTTTCAACTGAAATGGAGCTACACTAGTGACACCACAGAGCTTACAACTGAAATGGATCTACACTAGTGATACCACAGAGCTTACATGTGAAATGGAACTACACTAGTGATACCACAGAGCTTACAACTGAAATGGATCTACACTAGTGATACCACGGAGCTTACATGTGAAATGGATCTACAATAGTGATATCACAGAACTTACATGTGAAATGGAACTACACTAGTGATACCACAGAGCTTACAACTGAAATGGATCTACAGTAGTGATACCACAGAGCTTACAATTGAAATGGATCTACACTAGTGATACCACAGAGCTTACAATTGAAATGGATCTACACTAGTGATACCACAGAGCTTACATGTGAAATGGATTTACACTAGTGATACCACAGAACTTACATGTGAAATGGATCTATACTAGTGATACCACAGAGCTTACATGTGAAATGGATCTACACTAGTGATACCACAGAGCTTACATGTGAAATGGATCTACACTAGTGATACCACGGAGCTTACATGTGAAATCGATCTACAATAGTGATACCACAGAGCTTACAATTGAAATGGATCTACACTAGTGATACCACAGAACTTACATGTGAAATGGATCTACACTAGTGATACCACAGAGCTTACAACTGAAATAGATCTACACTAGTGATACCACAGAGCTTACAACTGAAATGGATCTACACTAGTGATACCACAGAGCTTACATGTGAAATGGATCTACAATAGTGATACCACAGAGCTTACATGTGGAATGGATCTACAATAATGATACCACAGAGCTTGTATCAGAAGAAAAGCTACACGAGTGATGCTACAAAGCTTACAGTTGAATTGGTGGTACACTTTTAATGTAGATCACTAAAGTCTGTTTACTTGATTTACAACAGCAAGAAAAATTGAGTGAGGCAGTGGACCGCTGTCCCAGATTCATGAGTGGCCTTGGGGGAATTGTACCTCTGCCCACAGGCCATCCCTCCCCTGCCTAAAACTCTTTCAAGAAATCCCAAAATGTTAATCATCCTCCCTGCAGATTCCACACATGACTAGATCTGCTCTGGGTAACTAAGCATGTACTGCCATCTGGTGGAAACAACAGGAACTGATGGAAAAATGGGGGAAAATATGTTTGTATGGATAAACACAGAAACATAGAATCTGATGGTAGATAAGTACCATTCGGCCCATCTAGTCGGCCCATTTTCCTACTGTAAAAACCTCAAACCTTGTTTCTTCCTCGGTCTTGACCTATGTTCAGGACAGCCTTATGCCTTTCCCATGCATGCTTACATCCCCTCACTGTATTAACCTCTACCACTTCTGCTGGTAGGCTATTACACTTATCTACTATCCTCTCAGTGAAGTAAAACTTTCTTACATTACATATAAACCTGTGTCCCTCTAGTGTTAGACTATGGCCTCTTGTCCTAACATTTTTACTCCTGTGATATGTACTTCCCTCCTGCCCTTTGTTGAATCCTTTCATGTATGTGAATGTGTACAGACCTCTAATATCTCCTAAAGTAGGGAGGTATGGACCCCTAATATCTCCTAAAGAGGGACACTTGGGAGGTACGGACCCCTAATATCTCCTAAAGAGGGAGGATGCTAAGGAGGTATGCCAATATTGTGGAGTAAAAAGAGACAGGTCCTAGACAAGGACCAAGGACCTTTCTTGCGGAGCACATTTTCCTCAAAAGCTTGATGCCCAGCAATTGACTATGCCTGTCCTGAAGAATGACATAGGAATTGCAGAGCGTGGTCTGTCTGAAGAGTGTACCGCTGTCAGCATTTCTGTTTCCACAACAAATTCAAAGTACCAAAGTCACAAGGAAGCAGTAACGTTAGGTTGGTCAGAGCAGGTCAGGTGGACTCTGGAGGAACATCCACTACCTGCTTTAGATATATCCTCTCCCACTGTAATTCAGAAGTCCCTGTGGACCAACACAGATGTTAATGGATGGAGGCACGGAGGCTCAGTTCCAGTTTCTTGTCTGTATACAAATAACCTTATTGGAGAGAAGAATCATATGTGGTCATTCTCCAAAAAAAATATGGAAATGCTCCTTTTTGATTATAAATAGCTATGAGTCTGAAAAACCATCTATGTACCACATATGTCAGGTCGTTTGACTATGATAGGAAAAAAGAAACATGAGTAGATCAAGTGCATGAACTTAATTTAATCAAGTAAACATTACAGCAAATGGTCTGGATTGTTTAAAGGGATAGTAATGTTTCATAATAAAATTAGCTCTAATTAATCATCATAGTATTTGGACTTTGGAGAGTGTTATTTCAATACTGTCAGAGTTGTAGTACAAGAGTAATTCAATGATAAAGTATCCCCCTCCCTCCCCTTTTACTGATGTAACACTGCTCAGCCAGATCAGAAGGGAGGTCCCCAGGTAGACTGCAGAGAGGGACAATCTTCAATTAAGATAAGGGAAAAACCTGAAAAACTTGTCAAGGGGGGGGGAGGGCTTTCATTGTTCTCATAGGAAGAAGATTGTCCCCTTCTGTTATCTGTCTGGTCTATGGACTGGATTCCATATCTGAGAAGAGATGGCTTACACTAGGTAAAAGGGGCAAGGCTTTCATTGTTCTCATAGGAAGAAGATTGTCCCCTTCTGTTATCTGTCTAGTCTATGGACTGGATTCCACATCTGAGAAGAGATGACTTACACTAGGTAAAAGGGGCAGGGATTTCATTGTTCTCATAGGAAGAAGATTGTCCCCTTCTGTTATCTGTCTAGTCTATGGACTGGATTCCACATCTGAGAAGAGATGACTTACACTAGGTAAAAGGGGCAGGGCTTTCATTGTTCTCATAGGAAGAAGATTGTCCCCTGCTGTTATCTGTCTGGTCTATGGACTGGATTCCACATCTGAGAAGAGATGGCTTACACTAGGTAAAAGGGGCAGGGCTTTCATTGTTCTCATAGGAAGAAGATTGTCCCCTGCTGTTATCTGTCTGGTCTATGGACTGGATTCCACATCTGAGAAGAGATTGCTTACACTAGGTAAAAGGGGGGCAGGACTTTCATTGTTCTCATAGGAAGAAGATTGTCCCCTGCTGTTATCTGTCTGGTCTATGGACTGGATTCCACATCTGAGAAGAGATGGCTTACACTAGGTAAAAGGGGCAGGGCTTTCATTGTTCTCATAGGAAGAAGATTGTCCCCTGCTGTTATCTGTCTAGTCTATGGACTGGATTCCACATCTGAGAAGAGATGGCTTACACTAGGTAAAAGGGGAGGGCTTTCATTGTTCTCATAGGAAGAAGATTGTCCCCTGCTGTTATCTGTCTGGTCTATGGACTGGATTCCACATCTGAGAAGAGATGGCTTACACTAGGTAAAAGGGGCAGGGCTTTCATTGTTCTCATAGGAAGTAGATTGTCCCCTTCTATTATCTGTCTGGTCTATGGACTGGATTCCACATCTGAGAAGAGATGGCTTACACTAGGTAAAAGGGGCAGGGCTTTCATTGTTCTCATAGGAAGTAGATTGTCCCCTTCTATTATCTGTCTGGTCTATGGACTGGATTCCACATCTGAGAAGAGATGGCTTACACTAGGTAAAAGGGGCAGGGCTTTCATTGTTCTCATAGGAAGAAGATTGTCCCCTTCTGTTATCTGTCTGGTCTATGGACTGGATTCCACATCTGAGAAGAGATGGCTTACACTAGGTAAAAGGGGCGGGAGGGGAAACTTTACTTGTGAATATCTCTCAGACCATAAAGGTTTGAGAGATAAGACTTATATCGTTCTTCATGTTTTTTTAATGCCTACAAAATAAAATAAAGATAAAACAAAGTATTACTATCCCTTTAAATCATTTGTGATCGATTATCTGTGTGATGTGCATCCAACAAAAATACAAAAAAACCCCCAAAAACATTAAGACAGAGTAGCTCCCTTCAGCCATCCAACCAAAGTTAAAACCAAAAAATAAACTGAGCGAGTGAAACACACTTAATCAAACCAAAAGTATACGGTTTTATCAATCAAAAAATATATTGATCGATCACACAAAGAACTCTTGATGAAGCTGAAAAAATAGCTTGAAATGTATAATCAATGTAAAAGCATGGAATCGAAAGGTTAAAATTCCAAGAACCCTAACTGGGATCCCCCTCCCAAGTTTAGTTTTAATGGTATTAATTTTCATGCGATGTACAATGATGATATGGACAATGAAAGCGGAGCCGCAGAGTTAATATTCATGTAACGTTATGCTGAAGTCCATGATTTTGTTTATATGAGTGAGAATTTTCACACTGGCTTTAATTAAAGTTTTTCTGCCTCTTAATAGCAGGGGGTCTTTAAAGGGATAGTAATACTTAAAATGTAAAAAAAAATATGTTGTAGGGTTTATCCCCCTGAGTAAAACAAGGGTACTCCCACTGCTGAGAGGTCTTTCATTCAAAAGTTATTAATTTTCAAAGTTGAATTTTTTAGGTGCAATATCACAGTGGCCTGAAATTGTACAGTGGCGCTGTTGCTACACCATCCTATGGAGATTTATGGTCAACTGACCAGAGTTGTCCATAGGATCGTGTAGCAACAGCGCCACTGTACAATTTCAGGCCACTGTGATATTGCACCTAAAAAATTCAACTTTGAAAATTAATAACTTTTGAATAAAACACCTCTCAGCAGTGGGAGTACTCTTGTTTTACTCAGGGGGATAAACCCTACAACATATTTTTTTTTACATTTTAAGTATTACTATCCCTTTAACATATCAGGCAGCACAGTATGTGGACTTTATATTGCAACCTTATATTCAACGATTACCGAGTTTTATTAAAGATTCTACTGACTTTTTGAATAGCATGGAGTCTGTGGTGATGGAGGATGATTCATATATACTGGTGACTATGGATATTGTTATTTTATATACATGTATCCCACATGAGGGCGGCAAGAATGCAATTTGGAAGATATTAGATGGAGAAGCTGCGATGTCATCAGAAGAAATTGATTACATTGTGGGATTAGTGGATTTTATATTGACTAGGAATTACTTCAAATTTGAAAAGGATTTATATATACAAAAAGCTGGTACTGCAATAGGGTCCCCGATGGCACCAACTTATGCAAATGCTTATATGGGGGACTATGAAAAAAAATATATCATGTCATTGAAATATTAGTCATATATAGACTTTTTTGTAAGGTTTATTGACGATTTGTTCTTCATTTGGTCAGGTGATATTGATACTTTGAAGGAATTCCATCAATATTTGAATGGATTGGATAGTCCTATTCGGATTAGTATGGAATATAGCATGAGTGCTATTAATTATCTCGATGTCTGGGTGACGAAGGGAATTAATAAGATACAGACTTCGTTATTTGTAAAAACAACAGATAGGAGTACTTTGCTGGAGGCAGGGAGCCAACACCCATTGTCTTTAAAGAGGGGTTTGCTCAAGTCACAACTTTTAAGGGTTAAACGGATAGTATCAGAACCAGGGGCAGTGAGTGAAGCTTTGGAAAATATGGGTCAAAAATTCCTACAGAGAGGATACAGACGCTCTGATATCAATAGAGATATACAAGAGGTGTCACATATGGAACGAGAATCACTCCTTAAACACAGGGATAAAGAGTCTGAACGTGACAATATTATGGATAGAATGTTATGTATTACGACATTCTCTGATATAACTAAAGATTTCAGGCAGTCTGTGTCCAATCATTGGGAGTTGTTGCGTACGGATCCAGAAGTAGGGTATCTGTTTGATAAGAGGTCAATGTTTGGATACAAGCGGGGGAGAAGTATACGGGACCAGCTTGTGAAATCAGACCCTGTGGAGAAATATGAATCTCCCATTACATTGGGCAAGGTAGGGATCACTAAATGCAGTGGGTGTGTTACATGTAGGCATATGATAACAGGATCTGTGGTGAAAATTCCTCCTTTGGATTATGAGATATGAATTCAGGATTGCCTAACGTACCACTGCATTTGTGATTTATGCACTTTTTTGTCCTTGCAACAAATGCTATATTGGTAAGACGAGTCGACCTTTTAAATTGAGATTGAGGGAACATCGATCATCAATAATTAGGGGCTTGAATGGTACTTTGGGTGAGAAAGAACTCAAATTATCGCCAATAGCTAGACATTTTATATTAATGAAACATAGGTTGCAGGACTTACGGTGCTGTCCAATTGAATGGGTTAAACCCGGAGTGTGAGGAGGTGATAGATCATTAAAATTATCCAGGCGGGAGATGTATTGGATATATGTATGTATTGAAAACTCTCGCACCTTCGGGTTTGAACGAACAGTTCAGTTTGATCAGCTATATATATAGGAGAAACATTGTTTTATTTTATTTTATTTTAGATACTGCATACATTGTGACTATTGTCTGTCAGGGGTTAATACGCTTGAACTTGTGGAGCCAGATGGACTCTGTTTGGTTGCAATGGTGACCGGGTAGCGCCGATTTGGCGCCAGGTGAGAGCGGAAGGGTTATTTAATGTGGGAGATACATGAGGTCTGTAAGTTTCAGATGTCCCTGATGGAAGTCACGATATGCGACTGAAACGTTGGATTTTAAAGTTTTAACAATAAACGCTAAGTTTTACTTTTAGGAGTGATGCCCAACTATTGTGAATTTAGAGTTTTGATATCTGAGTTGGAGGCACCTCGATATTAAAGGGAGTGCGGCAGCGATATTTCATCATTTGTGACAAAATAATATCCCCATTGATGTAAATTGCTTTGCAGTGCGTTGGAAGCATTGACGGTGGATAAAGTCTTCATTTACAGCAGTAGAAATGTGTATTTTGTCCTCTGGGGCAGTTGATTAACTGCAGAATTACTCCAGTTACTTTTCAACCCTTTGAGTGCTAGAGGGGTAATCAAAACATGGAAAAGCAAAGTAATGCCTTATATTAATAACGAGTAGTCTTGTAGATAAGGAAAATAGGAATCGATTGGTGCAAGTCGTATCTATCAGACCTTTATGGTTTGAGAGACAGAACGTTTTAAAGTTCCCCCCTCACTGGTGACATCTGTAAAGGTGACAGCAGGAGAATCGAGTCGGCCAACACGAGGTGGCTCTTTGGACATCACTTAAAATGAGTCCACTTTGCTGTCCTGTTCCATGTGGTGGCGCCACAGAGTGTTCAGGACGCACTTTTCATGGGTCAAATCCTGCACCGTGAGAAGGAGACGCCGAGTCCGAACACACGGTGAGAACCAGCGGCTTGTGACGGAAGGAAAACTGGGTTCATCACAGACTTGTGGTTGTGACAAAGAAAAAGATTAACCCTATAAGTGCCAGTGGGGTATGCAACGCATTATACAGCATTGCACACCCCACTGGCACTCATAGGGTTAATCCAGAAATGGTTCACACAGGTCCCAAGACATAAACACCTGTAATCCTGATGTCCAGCGGGGTCACGGCCATCTTCTTCTTTCTTCTTTCTTCTCTTCTTCTCTTCTTTCTTCTCTCTTCAAAAAAATAAATCCATTACTGCTCATTTCATTTAAAAAAAAATAAGCCCCCAAAGTTTCAACCATTAACCTTTTGAGTGCAGAATAGGTAGCCCTCCGGCTCTCAAAGGGTTACTATAGGTGTCATCTTACAGTCCACATGGAATAAATATATATGTTTTTAAATTTTTCCATTTAGAGTACATGTTGTAATTTATTTACCCCCTTTGCCTCTGCCGATGTCCCCGCTTGCAGCGGAAGGTATTTTGACTGGAGCAGAGGCCCCCCCCATGCCTCCTCTTGGGCTGTTGTCTGAGCCAGACTGCCAAAATGTCTATATATATAAATATATTGGCAGTCTCCAATTGGCTGAGAAGTGAATACGTACCTCCCAGCCAATCAGCTTCTAGCAGGGTTCGTCATTCCCCTGCTAGAGGTTGAGGTACTTAAAGGGATAGTAATACTTCATTTTAACTTTATTTTATTTTGTAGGCATTAAAAAAACATGAAGAACGATATAAGTATTATCTCTCA
Organism: Rhinophrynus dorsalis; assembly: GCA_037306005.1. Taxonomy (NCBI): domain Eukaryota; kingdom Metazoa; phylum Chordata; class Amphibia; order Anura; family Rhinophrynidae; genus Rhinophrynus; species Rhinophrynus dorsalis. The sequence continues at coordinate 742,478 of CM074723.1, read as the reverse complement.
AACCTTTATGGTTTGAGAGATATTCACAAGCAAAGTTTCCCCTCCCGCCCCTTTTACCTAGTGTAAGCCATCTCTTCTCAGATGTGGAATCCAGTCCATACACCAGACAGATAACAGAAGAGGACAATCTTCTTCCTATGAGAACAATGAAAGCCCTGCCCCTTTTACCTAGTGTAAGCCATCTCTTCTCAGATGTGGAATCCAGTCCATACACCAGACAGATAACAGAAGAGGACAATCTTCTTCCTATGAGAACAATGAAAGCCCTGCCCCCCTTTTACCTAGTGTAATCCATCTCTTCTCAGATGTGGAATCCAGTCCATACACCAGACAGATAACAGAAGGGGACAATCTTCTTCCTATGAGAACAATGAAAGCCCTGCCCCCCTTTTACCTAGTGTAATCCATCTCTTCTCAGACGTGGAATCCAGTCCATAGACCAGACAGATAACAGAAGGGGACAATCTTCTTCCTATGAGAACAATGAAAGCCCTGCCCCTTTTACTTAGTGTAAGCCATCTCTTCTCAGACGTGGAATCCAGTCCATAGACCAGACAGATAACAGCAGGGGACAATCTTCTTCCTATGAGAACAATGAAAGCCCTGCCCCTTTTACCTAGTGTAAGCCATCTCTTCTCAGACGTGGAATCCAGTACATAGACCAGACAGATAACAGCAGGGGACAATCTTCTTCCTATGAGAACAATGAAAGCCCTGCCCCTTTTACCTAGTGTAAGCCATCTCTTCTCAGATGTGGAATCCAGTCCATAGACCAGACAGATAACAGCAGGGGACAATCTTCTTCCTATGAGAACAATGAAAGCCCTGCCCCCCTTGACAAGTTTTTCAGGTTTTTCCCTTATCTTAATTGAAGATTGTCCCTCTCTGCAGTCTACCTGGGCATCTCCCTTCTGATCTGGCTGAACAGGCGGGGGATACTTTGCTTGTAAATATCTCTTAAACCATAAAGGTCTGAGAGATAAGACTTATATTGTTCTTCATGGTTTTTTAATATCTACAAAATAAATTAAGATAAAACAAAGTATTACTATCCCTTTAAGCCCTTCCCAGCCAATTGGAGACTGCTATTTTATTTTCAACCGAGACTGGCATATAAAAGCCAGTCTCAGTTCAAAATGTGGGCAGTGTCACACAGGCAATGGCCCAAGAGGTGGCATGGGGGCCACATTTACTCTAATTGGAAAATTTTAAAAATATACCATACTTTTATTCCATGCGGACTTTAAGATGCCACCTATAGTAACCCTTCCTGCACTCAAAGGGTTAACAGTCGCATCTTTGGGGATTAATTTTTTTAACTAAATGAACAGTAATAGATTTGTTTTCTGTTTTTAACACAAGAAAGAATATAAGAAGACAAAAGAAAGAAGAAATGAGAAGATTAGAGAAGAAGATGGACAGCGGATGACAGGAAGGTGTTACATTTCTGAGTGATTTAGCGCACTCTCTGACACTTTCAGACAACGAGAGTTTGCTTTTTTTTCTTTGCTGTTCCCACAATTCATGTTGTTTAGTGTGAATTGTCTGAACAAAAAACAACAATGAGCATTTTGCCATGTCCCTCTCCAGCAATAGAATAGAGTTTATTAGGATTAATGTTTTTACTATTACCTCTGGTGTTAGCGGTGGTAATAGTATCGAGTCCACAGTCAGTTACATTGGATTAGTGGCCACTGCTCTTGTATTCAGAAAAGCTGTTATCTAATTTCATCCCATTTACAGATATTCCTGTACAATCCGTTTGATCAGGTAAAAGGCAGGAATGTCTGCTCCCTCAGTGCACATGTAAGACTGGGTTTTAGTCCTCAGAAACATGCAGATAAGTATTACAGACTGTTCAAGTGTAGGGGGAGATACATGTATATAATAACCCCAAAACATTTATAGCTGCTAGTGTCCCTTTAATGACACAGTGTCCTCTCTGGTTCTGAGGGAGTTAACAGGATTACAGTGTAACAGGGCCCAGTGATATATTAATCAGAATCTAAGTTGCCTCTGTCAGCTCCTAATATCTAACTGTCAGTTCATTATCTCACAAGAATACATCTGCCTCTGGTCCGGGGTACACACCATCTGTTACCAGCACAGCAAACAAGGTAATGTAGGGGTGCGGGGCACACGAGGTGTAGGGGGGCTCTGATGTCACCAGTCTGACCTGTGAACGTTTCACGGCAAACAGGTTGTTAGTGTAACGTACTACTGTCAGCCCTGCCACCCCAAAACAGAGAAAGTGGGGAGAAGGGGATTGGATGTATGGAGACCCTGGGAACACACTCAGTGGCCCCCCATAAACACACAGACAGGTTTTTATTTTATTCTTTTTTTTGGGGGGGGGGTTTGTTTTCTTAGTATTTGTCTGTGTGTGTGTGTGTATAGGGGTGTGTGTGTGTGTATAGGTGTGTGTAAAGGTGTGTGTGTGTATAAGAGTGTTTTTATGTGTGTGTATAGGTGTGTGTGTGTGTGTGTATAGGTGTGTGTGTGTGTGTGTATGTATAGGTGTGTATAGGGGTGTGTGTGTATATATGTGTGTGTATAGGGGTGGGTGTGTGTGTATAGGAGTGTTTGTGTGTGTGTATAGGTGTGTGTTTATAGGAGTGTGTATAGGTGTGTGTGTGTATAGGTGTGTATGTATAGGAGTGTTTGTGTGTGTTTGTATAGGTGTGTGTGTATAGGGGTGTGTGTATAGGGGTGTGTGTATGTATAGGAGTGTTTGTGTGTGTGTATAGGTATGTGTGTGTATGTATAGGAGTGTTTGTGTGTGTGTATAGGTGTGTGTGTGTGTATATATGTGTGTGTGTGTGTGTGTGTGTGTGTGTATAGGAGTGTTTGTGTGTGTGTGTGTGTGTATAGGTGTGTGTGTGTGTGTGTATGTATAGGTGAGTGTGTGTGTATAGGTGTGTGTGTGTGTATGTATAGGTGTGTATAGGGGTGTGTGTGTGTGTGTAGGTGTGTGTGTCTAGGGGTGGGTGTGTATAGGAGTGTTTGTGTGTGTTTGTATAGGTGTGTGTGTGTATAGGTGTGTATGTATAGGAGTGTTTGTGTGTGTGTGAGTGTGTATAGGAGTGTTTGTGTGTGTTTGTATAGGTGTGTGTGTATAGGGGTGTATGTATAGGAGTGTTTGTGTGTGTGTGTGTATAGGCGTGTTTGTGTGTGTTTGTATAGGTGTGTGTGTGTATAGGGGTCTATCTATCCATCTATCTATCTATCTCATATCTATCTATCTATCTATCTATCTATCTATCTATCTATCTATCTCATATCTATCTCATATCTATCTATCTATCTATCTATCTATCTATCTATCTATCTCATATCTATCTATCTATCTATCTATCTGTCTGTCTCATATCTATTTCTATATCTATCTATCTATCTATCTATCTATCTATCTATCTATCTATCTCATATCTATCTATCTCATATCTACCTATCATCTATCTATCTATCTGTCTATCTATCTATCTATCTATCTATCTATCTATCTATCTATCTCATATCTATCTATCTATCTGTCTATATATCTATCTATCTCATATCTATCTATCTCATATCTATCTATCTATCTATCTATCTATCTATCTATCTATCTCATATCCATATATCTCATATCTATCTATCTATCTATCTATCTATCTATCTATCTATCTAGCCATCTATCTATCTCATATCTATCTATCTATCTATCTATCTATCTATCTCATATCTATCTATCTCATATCTATCTATCTATCTATCTATCTATCTATCTATGTATCTATCTATCTGTCTATCTCATATCTATCTATCTCATATCTATCTATCTATCTATCTATCTATCTATCTCATATCTATATCTATTTATCTGTCTGTCTCATAGCTATATCTATCTATCTATCTATATATCTATCTATCTATCTATCTATCTATCTAAATATATATATCTCATATCTATCTGTCTGTCTCATATCTATCTCATATCTATCTATCTCATATCTATCTATCTATCTATCTATCTATCTATCTATCTATCTATCTATCTCATATCTATCTATCTATCTATCTATCTCATATCTATCTATCTATCTTTCTCCTATCTATCTCCTATCTATCTATCTATCTATCTATCTATCTATCTATCTATCTATCTATCTGTCTGTCTCATATCTATTTCTATATCTATCTATCTATCTATCTATCTATCTATCTATCTATCTATCTATCTCATATCTATCTCATATCTATCTATCTCATATCTACCTATCATCTATCTATCTATCTGTCTATCTATCTATCTATCTATCTATCTATCTCATATCTATCTATCTATCTGTCTATATATCTATCTATCTCATATCTATCTATCTCATATCTATCTATCTATCTGTCTATCTATCTATCTATCTATCTATCTATCTATCTATCTCATATCCATCTATCTCATATCTATCTATCTATCTATCTATCTATCTAGCCATCTATCTATCTCATATCTATCTATCTATCTATCTATCTATCTATCTATCTATCTCATATCTATCTATCTCATATCTATCTATCTATCTATCTATCTATCTCATATCTATATCTATTTATCTGTCTGTCTCATAGCTATATCTATCTATCTATCTATCTATCTATCTATCTATCTATCTAAATATATATATCTCATATCTATCCACCTATCTGTCTGTCTCATATCTATCTATATATCTATCTATCTATCTATCTATCTATCTATCTATCTATCTATCTATCTCATATCTATCTATCTCATATCTATCTATCTATCTATCTATCTATCTATCTATCTATCTATCTCATATCTATCTATCTATCTATCTATCTATCTATCTATCTATCTATCTCATATCTATCTATCTTTCTCATATCTATCTCATATCTATCTATCTATCTATCTATCTATCTATCTATCTATCTTTCTGTCTGTCTCATATCTATTTCTATATCTATCTATCTATCTATCTATCTCATATCTATCTCATATCTATCTATCTCATATCTACCTATCATCTATCTATCTATCTGTCTATCTATCTATCTATCTATCTATCTATCTATCTATCTATCTCATATCTATCTATCTATCTGTCTATATATCTATCTATCTCATATCTATCTATCTCATATCTATCTATCTATCTATCTATCTATCTATCTATCTATCTCATATCCATCTATCTCATATCTATCTATCTATCTATCTATCTATCTATCTATCTATCTAGCCATCTATCTATCTCATATCTATCTATCTATCTATCTATCTATCTATCTATCTATCTATCTATCTATCTCATATCTATCTATCTCATATCTATCTATCTATCTATCTATCTATCTATCTATCTATCTAATATTTATCTATCTATCTATGTATCTATCTATCTGTCTATCTCATATCTATCTATCTCATATCTATCTATCTATCTATCTATCTATCTATCTATCTCATATCTATATCTATTTATCTGTCTGTCTCATAGCTATATCTATCTATCTATCTATCTATCTATCTATCTAAATATATATATCTCATATCTATCCATCTATCTGTCTGTCTCATATCTATCTATCTATCTATCTATCTATCTATCTCATATCTATCTCATATCTATCTATCTATCTATCTATCTATCTATCTATCTATCTCATATCTATCTATCTATCTATCTATCTATCTATCTATCTATCTATCTCATATCTATCTATCTATCTATCTATCTATCTTTCTCATATCTATCTCCTATCTATCTATCTATCTATCTATCTATCTATCTATCTATCTATCTATTTATCTAATATCTGTAAGTCTTATGTCTATCTGTCTATCTATATATCTAATATCTATCGATCGCATATCTATCTATCTATCTAAATCTATATATCTCATATCTATCTATCTATCTATCTATCTATCTATCTATCTATCTATCTCATATCTATCTCATATCTATCTATCTATCTATCTCATATCTATCTATCTATCTATCTATCTATCTATCTATCTATCTATCTACCTCATATCTATCTATCTCATATCTATCTATCTATCTATCTATCTATCTATCTATCTATCTATCTCATATCTATCTATCTATCTATCTATCTATCTATCTATCTATCTCATATCTATCTATCTATCTATCTATCTATCTATCTATCTATCTATCTCATGTCTATCTATTTATATCATATCTATCTATCTATCTCTATCTATCTCTATGTATTTCTGTGACACATGTCCACTCTTCCTTTAGCTGCTTGGTGTCCTCGGAGTCGGGTACAGAGAAGATGTGAGTGGGGGGGAGGGGGCAGGTTATGGTAATGGCGTGATTTTATTGCATATATGTGTGTGTGTGTGTGTGTGTGTGTGAGATAGAGAGGATAGGGGTTTCCTGCTGAGTGCAACAAGGACACACACCACTGGGAGACAGTTTCTTTAAATAGTATAACAGCTCAAACTTGTTTGATTTCCTGACTTATTTTCTTTGCTTAAATGAGGCTACAAATGTAACCACTAGGGGGTGCTATTTCATTAGTTTCTAAGGATATTTTCTGCCATTGACTATAAATCTCTCCATACACTGATATACAGAACCATTACCTTGATCTGCTATATCTTTTTGAATGAAGCATTTAAAGTCATGAGAATACTCTTGTTTTTCTCATAAGTCATAATGCTGTAATGTATATTTTTTCACATAAAATCATTATGATTCATTTATGTGTTTTCTAACGTTATTTTGCCATTTATGTTCACTTTTTGCTGCTGGGTCCTGTGCTGCCACCATGTGGCTACAAGTGGCATTTCTGTTACAGATTCCTTATAAAAGTGATTACTAATGTGAGACCTCAGAACAGGTGATGGGATCAGGACATCCTGGGCTGATCACAGGGAGGATTACCCATATTTATATAAGGATCTCCTTAAAGGAGCAGTAAACGTTTTTAATGAAAACATATATTTTATAGAGCATTTACTGCTGACTAAAACAAGGTCACTCCCATCGTTGTCAGATGTTTTATTCAAAATTTATAGCAGTTTAAATAACCAGGAAGTGAATTTACTGTGTTTACTACCTGATTGTTCTGACAGGAAGTGAATTTACTGTGTTTACTTCCTGATAGTTCTGACAGACAGGAAGTGAATTTACTGTGTTTACTTCCTGATAGTTCTGACAGACAGGAAGTGAATTTACTGTGTTTACTTCCTGATAGTTCTAACTGACAGGAAGTGACAGGCTGTTTCTATCACATTTTATGGAGAATTGTATGTTACTGACTTTTCTGACTTTCCTCTCCATTAGAATCTAACAGGGAATCTAGTTAGAATTTGACCACTAGAGGGCACTGCTAATGTAAAAAAAACATGGGTTTAAACTGTAATAACTCTGGAAATATAAATCTCTCGGCAGTGGGAGTACCCTTATTTTACTCAATAGGAAAATCCCTACAATATATATTTTTTCATAAAAAAAAGTTTACTGCTCCTTTAAAACCAGACCTGTTATTGGAGATGGACCTTAGAAAGACAAAATTTATTAAGAAGCGCAAACAGTCAAGCAAAACACTGGGGGGATTTTTCCACCTCTCCTTGAGGCTGATGCAAAAATGTTATAGCAAATAAAGTGCCCGATACTGGGATAAAGAAAAACATCCCACTTTTAACCCTTTGGGAGACTTCTCTAGCATTTAAGTTCCATTTAAAAGTTTAATTTAAGAAGTATATATTTGTCCCCCATGATGCAGTTGGTTTGCCCCAGAATTGTTCCATTGTCTTTAATATATTCACCCTCCAAGTGTTTCTTTAAAAAAAAGGAGAATTTCTGTACCGAATTGGTGGCAAAACCAAATCAGAGTTGGCGTTACTGGGAGAGAATACGTTGGTTGCTGTGAAACTCACCTACAGGGTCCAGAAGTTCTGACAACAAATCATAATCACCCCGGTGGGCCTGAGACACAGCACCCAGGACAGGGGGATCTTATTTCTTGGGAACGTTAGGATTTTCTGTTCCTAGTAATGTAATTGGGAGTTATGATCACCCCATTGTACCTGAGACACAGCACCCAGGACAACGGGACCTTATTTCTTGGGAACATTGGGTTTTTCTGATCATCATAATATAATTGGAAGTCATTATTAGGCGTTACTGTTCCTTTAATTCTCCTAGTTATTTTGATGGGCTTTCTCTTTGCGCTCTATGACTACTTATGCTGAACAACCCCTGGCACTGATATTCTGGTAAAACTGCCGCAAACGTCTTTCACAGTAACAAAGTTATATGACTGCCAACAAATGCTCTCCAGGACATCACAGCAAAAGTAGTGAACTCTCCGTGTATTGTTCCTGATAAAACACTTTCTAAATAATTATAATAAACAGAGTGAGTTGTCTCTTACCTGTTTGTATTCATTACTTGAGATTATCGTCCCTCTGTTAGAGAGGTCATTACAAGTTTATTCTCTCATTGTCTGCAGGCTCAGAGGAGATGATGTCCCCAAGGAAGCTGGTGACCTTGGATTCCATGAATCCCACTGTGATGGAAATCAAGGCCCCAATCTTGGGATCTCTGTCAGTCAGAGCCGAGGAGATAAAACGAGAACTTCTCCAGGTAAGTGACAAGAGGGATAAGACTTGTGTCAGTAATATAGTAACAGAACCGAGGAGATAAACAAGAACTTCTCCAGATAAGTGACAAGAGGGATAAGACTTGTGTCAGTAATATAGTAACAGAACCGAGGAGATAAACAAGAACTTCTCCAGGTAAGTGACAGGAGGATAAGACTTGTGTTAGTAACATAGTATCAGAACCGAGGAGATAAACAAGAACTTCTCCAGGTAAGTGACAGGAGGGATAAGACTTGTGTCAGTAATATAGTAACAGAACCGAGGAGATAAACAAGAACTTCTCCAGGTAAGTGACAGGAGGGATAAGACTTGTGTCAGTAATATAGTAACAGAACCGAGGAGATAAACGAGAACTTCTCCAGGTAAGTGACAGGAGGGATAAGACTTGTGTCAGTAATATAGTAACAGAACCGAGGAGATAAACAAGAACTTCTCCAGGTAAGTGACAGGAGGGATAAGACTTGTGTCAGTAATATAGTAACAGAACCGAGGAGATAAAACGAGAACTTCTCCAGGTAAGTGACAGGAGGGATAAGACTTGTGTCAGTAATATAGTAACAGAGCCGAGGAGATAAAACAAGAACTTCTCCAGGTAAGTGACAGGAGGATAAGACTTGTGTTAGTAACATAGTATCAGAACCGAGGAGATAAACAAGAACTTCTCCAGGTAAGTGACAGGAGGATAAGACTTGTGTCAGTAATATAGTAACAGAACCGAGGAGATAAAACAAGAACTTCTCCAGGTAAGTGACAGGAGAGATAAGACTTGTGTCAGTAATATAGTAACAGAACCGAGGAGATAAACAAGAACTTCTCCAGGTAAGTGACAGGAGGGATAAGACTTGTGTCAGTAATATAGTAACAGAGCCGAGGAGATAAAACAACAACTTCTCCAGGTAAGTGACAGGAGGATAAGACTTGTGTTAGTAACATAGTATCAGAACCGAGGAGATAAACAAGAACTTCTCCAGGTAAGTGACAGGAGGGATAAGACTTGTGTCAGTAATATAGTAACAGAACCGAGGAGATAAAACAAGAACTTCTCCAGGTAAGTGACAGGAGAGATAAGACTTGTGTCAGTAATATAGTAACAGAACCGAGGAGATAAAACGAGAACTTCTCCAGGTAAGTGACAGGAGGGATAAGACTTGTGTCAGTAATATAGTAACAGAACCGAGGAGATAAAACAAGAACTTCTCCAGGTAAGTGATAGGAGGGATAAGACTTGTGTCAGTAATATAGTAACAGAACCGAGGAGATAAAACGAGAACTTCTCCAGGTAAGTGACAGGAGGGATAAGACTTGTGTCAGTAATATAGTAACAGAACCGAGGAGATAAAACGAGAACTTCTCCAGGTAAGTGACAGGAGGGATAAGACTTGTGTCAGTAATATAGTAACAGAACCGAGGAGATAAACAAGAACTTCTCCAGGTAAGTGACAGGAGGATAAGACTTGTGTCAGTAATATAGTAACAGAACCGAGGAGATAAAACAAGAACTTCTCCAGGTAAGTGACAGGAGGATAAGACTTGTGTCAGTAATATAGTAACAGAACCGAGGAGATAAAACGAGAACTTCTCCAGGTAAGTGACAGGAGGGATAAGACTTGTGTCAGTAATATAGTAACAGAACCGAGGTGATAAACAAGAACTTCTCCAGGTAAGTGACAGGAGGGATAAGACTTGTGTCAGTAATATAGTAACAGAACCAAGGAGATAAACAAGAACTTCTCCAGGTAAGTGACAGGAGGGATAAGACTTGTGTCAGTAATATAGTAACAGAACCGAGGAGATAAACAAGAACTTCTCCAGGTAAGTGACAGGAGGGATAAGACTTGTGTCAGTAATATAGTAACAGAACCGAGGAGATAAACAAGAACTTCTCCAGGTAAGTGACAGGAGGGATAAGACTTGTGTCAGTAATATAGTAACAGAACCGAGGAGATAAACAAGAACTTCTCCAGGTAAGTGACAGGAGGGATAAGACTTGTGTCAGTAATATAGTAACAGAGCCGAGGAGATAAAACAAGAACTTCTCCAGGTAAGTGACAGGAGGGATAAGACTTGTGTCAGTAATATAGTAACAGAACCGAGGAGATAAACAAGAACTTCTCCAGGTAAGTGACAGGAGGGATAAGACTTGTGTCAGTAATATAGTAACAGAACCGAGGAGATAAACAAGAACTTCTCCAGGTAAGTGATAGGAGGGATAAGACTTGTGTCAGTAATATAGTAACAGAACCGAGGAGATAAAACAAGAACTTCTCCAGGTAAGTGACAGGAGGATAAGACTTGTGTCAGTAACATAGTAACAGAACCGAGGAGATAAACGAGAACTTCTCCAGGTAAGTGACAGGAGGGATAAGACTTGTGTCAGTAATATAGTAACAGAACCGAGGAGATAAACAAGAACTTCTCCAGGTAAGTGACAGGAGGGATAAGACTTGTGTCAGTAATATAGTAACAGAACCGAGGTGATAAACAAGAACTTCTCCAGGTAAGTGACAGGAGGGATAAGACTTGTGTCAGTAATATAGTAACAGAACCGAGGAGATAAACAAGAACTTCTCCAGGTAAGTGACAGGAGGATAAGACTTGTGTCAGTAATATAGTAACAGAACCGAGGAGATAAACAAGAACTTCTCCAGGTAAGTGATAGGAGGGATAAGACTTGTGTCAGTAATATAGTAACAGAACCGAGGAGATAAACAAGAACTTCTCCAGGTAAGTGACAGGAGGATAAGACTTGTGTCAGTAATATAGTAACAGAACCGAGGTGATAAACAAGAACTTCTCCAGGTAAGTGACAGGAGGGATAAGACTTGTGTCAGTAATATAGTAACAGAACCGAGGAGATAAACAAGAACTTCTCCAGGTAAGTGACAGGAGGGATAAGACTTGTGTCAGTAATATAGTAACAGAACCGAGGAGATAAACAAGAACTTCTCCAGGTAAGTGACAGGAGGGATAAGACTTGTGTCTGTAATATAGTAACAGAACCGAGGAGATAAACAAGAACTTCTCCAGGTAAGTGACAGGAGGGATAAGACTTGTGTCAGTAATATAGTAACAGAACCGAGGAGATAAACAAGAACTTCTCCAGGTAAGTGACAGGAGGATAAGACTTGTGTCAGTAATATAGTAACAGAACCGAGGAGATAAACAAGAACTTCTCCAGGTAAGTGACAGGAGGGATAAGACTTGTGTCAGTAACATAGTAACAGAACCGAGGAGATAAAACGAGAACTTCTCCAGGTAAGTGACAGGAGGGATAAGACTTTATGTCAGTAATATAGTAACAGAACCGAGGAGATAAACAAGAACTTCTCCAGGTAAGTGACAGGAGGATAAGACTTGTGTCAGTAATATAGTAACAGAACCGAGGAGATAAACAAGAACTTCTCCAGGTAAGTGACAGGAGGGATAAGACTTGTGTCAGTAATATAGTAACAGAACCGAGGAGATAAACAAGAACTTCTCCAGGTAAGTGACAGGAGGGATAAGACTTGTGTCAGTAATATAGTAACAGAACCGAGGAGATAAAACAAGAACTTCTCCAGGTAAGTGACAGGAGGGATAAGTCTTGTGTCAGTGATATAGTAACAGATCCGAGGAGATAAACAAGAACTTCTCCAGGTAAGTGACAGGAGGGATAAGACTTGTGTCAGTAATATAGTAACAGAGCCGAGGAGATAAAACAAGAACTTCTCCAGGTAAGTGACAGGTGGATAAGACTTGTGTCAGTAATATAGTAACAGAACCGAGGAGATAAAACAAGAACTTCTCCAGGTAAGTGACAGGAGGGATAAGACTTGTGTCAGTAATATAGTAACAGAACCGAGGAGATAAACAAGAACTTCTCCAGGTAAGTGACAGGTGGATAAGACTTGTGTCAGTAATATAGTAACAGAACCGAGGAGATAAACAAGAACTTCTCCAGGTAAGTGACAGGAGGGATAAGACTTGTGTCAGTAATATAGTAACAGAACCGAGGAGATAAACAAGAACTTCTCCAGGTAAGTGATAGGAGGGATAAGACTTGTGTCAGTAATATAGTAACAGAACCGAGGAGATAAACCGAGAACTTCTCCAGGTAAGTGACAGGAGGGATAAGACTTGTGTCAGTAATATAGTAACAGAACCAAGGAGATAAACAAGAACTTCTCCAGGTAAGTGACAGGAGGATAAGACTTGTGTCAGTAATATAGTAACAGAACCGAGGTGATAAACAAGAACTTCTCCAGGTAAGTGACAGGAGGGATAAGACTTGTGTCAGTAATATAGTAACAGAACCAAGGAGATAAACAAGAACTTCTCCAGGTAAGTGACAGGAGGGTTAAGACTTGTGTCAGTAATATAGTAACAGAACCGAGGAGATAAACGAGAACTTCTCCAGGTAAGTGACAGGAGGGATAAGACTTGTGTCAGTAATATAGTAACAGAACCGAGGAGATAAACAAGAACTTCTCCAGGTAAGTGACAGGAGGATAAGACTTGTGTCAGTAATATAGTAACAGAACCAAGGAGATAAACAAGAACTTCTCCAGGTAAGTGACAGGAGGGTTAAGATTTGTGTCAGTAATATAGTAACAGAACCGAGGAGATAAACGAGAACTTCTCCAGGTAAGTGACAGGAGGGATAAGACTTGTGTCAGTAATATAGTAACAGAACCGAGGAGATAAAACAAGAACTTCTCCAGGTAAGTGACAGGAGGATAAGACTTGTGTCAGTAATATAGTAACAGAACCGAGGAGATAAAACGAGAACTTCTCCAGGTAAGTGACAGGAGGGATAAGACTTGTGTCAGTAATATAGTAACAGAACCGAGGAGATAAACAAGAACTTCTCCAGGTAAGTGACAGGAGGGATAAGACTTGTGTCAGTAATATAGTAACAGAACCGAGGAGATAAACCGAGAACTTCTCCAGGTAAGTGACAGGAGGATAAGACTTGTGTCAGTAATATAGTAACAGAACCGAGGTGATAAACAAGAACTTCTCCAGGTAAGTGACAGGAGGGATAAGACTTGTGTCAGTAATATAGTAACAGAACCAAGGAGATAAACAAGAACTTCTCCAGGTAAGTGACAGGAGGGTTAAGACTTGTGTCAGTAATATAGTAACAGAACCGAGGAGATAAACGAGAACTTCTCCAGGTAAGTGACAGGAGGGATAAGACTTGTGTCAGTAATATAGTAACAGAACCGAGGAGATAAAACAAGAACTTCTCCAGGTAAGTGACAGGAGGATAAGACTTGTGTCAGTAATATAGTAACAGAACCGAGGAGATAAAACGAGAACTTCTCCAGGTAAGTGACAGGAGGGATAAGACTTGTGTCAGTAATATAGTAACAGAACCGAGGAGATAAACAAGAACTTCTCCAGGTAAGTGACAGGAGGGATAAGACTTGTGTCAGTAATATAGTAACAGAACCGAGGTGATAAACAAGAACTTCTCCAGGTAAGTGACAGGAGGGATAAGACTTGTGTCAGTAATATAGTAACAGAACCGAGGAGATAAACAAGAACTTCTCCAGGTAAGTGACAGGAGGGATAAGTCTTGTGTCAGTAATATAGTAACAGAACCGAGGTGATAAACAAGAACTTCTCCAGGTAAGTGACAAGGGATAAGACTTGTGTCAGTAATATAGTAACAGAACCGAGGAGATAAACAAGAACTTCTCCAGGTAAGTGACAGGAGGATAAGACTTGTGTCAGTAATATAGTAACAGAACCGAGGAGATAAACAAGAACTTCTCCAGGTAAGTGACAGGAGGGATAAGACTTGTGTCAGTAATATAGTAACAGAACCGAGGAGATAAACAAGACTTCTCCAGGTAAGTGACAGGAGGGATAAGACTTGTGTCAGTAATATAGTAACAGAACCGAGGAGATAAAACAAGAACTTCTCCAGGTAAGTGACAGGAGGGATAAGTCTTGTGTCAGTAATATAGTAACAGAATCGAGGAGATAAAACAAGAACTTCTCCAGGTAAGTGACAGGAGGATAAGACTTGTGTCAGTAATATAGTAACAGAACCGAGGAGATAAACAAGAACTTCTCCAGGTAAGTGACAGGAGGGATAAGAATTGTGTCAGTAATATAGTAACAGAACCGAGGAGATAAACAAGAACTTCTCCAGGTAAGTGAAGGGAGGGATAAGACTTGTGTCAGTAATATAGTAAACAGAACCGAGGAGATAAAACAAGAACTTCTCCAGGTAAGTGACAGGAGGGATAAGTCTTGTGTCAGTAATATAGTAACAGAATCGAGGAGATAAAACAAGAACTTCTCCAGGTAAGTGACAGGAGGGATAAGACTTGTGTCAGTAATATAGTAACAGAACCAAGGAGATAAACAAGAACTTCTCCAGGTAAGTGACAGGAGGTTAAGATTTTGTGTCAGTAATATAGTAACAGAACCGAGGAGATAAACGAGACTTCTCCAGGTAAGTGACAGGAGGGATAAGACTTGTGTCAGTAATATAGTACAGAACCGAAGGAGATAAAACAAGAACTTCTCCAGTAAGTGACAGGAGGGATAAGACTTGTGTCAGTAATATAGTAACAGAAACCGAGGAGATAAACAAGAACTTCTCCAGGTAAGTGACAGGAGGGATAAGACTTGTGTCAGTAATATAGTAACAGAACCGAGGAGATAAACCGAGAACTTCTCCAGGTAAGTGACAGGAGGATAAGACTTGTGTCAGTAAATATAGTAACAGAACCGACGGTGATAAACAAGAACTTCTCCAGGTAAGTGACAGGAGGGATAAGACTTGTGTCAGTAATATAGTAACAGAACAAGGAGATAAACAAGAACTTCTCCAGGTAAGTGACAGGAGGGTTAAGACTTGTGTCAGTAAATATAGTAACAGAACCGAGGAGATAAACGAGAACTTCTCCAGGTAAGTGACGGAGGATAAGACTTGTGTCAGTTAATATAGTAACAGAACCGAGGAGATAAAACGAGAACTTCTCCAGGTAAGTGACAGGAGGGATAAGACTTGTGTCAGTAATATAGTAACAGAACCGAGGAGATAAACAAGAACTTCTCCAGGTAAGTGACAGGAGGGATAAGACTTGTGTCAGTAATATAGTAACAGAACCGAGGTGATAAACAAGAACTTCTCCAGGTAAGTGACAGGAGGATAAGACTTGTGTCAGTAATATAGTAACAGAACCGAGGAGATAAACAAGAACTTCTCCAGGTAAGTGGACAGGACGGGGATAAGACTTGGGTCAGTAATATAGTAACAGAACCAAGGAGATAAACAAGAACTTCTCCAGGTAAATGACAGGAGGGTTAGATTTGTGTCAGTAATATAGTAACAGAACCGAGGAGATAAACGAGAACTTCTCCAGGTAAGTGACAGGAGGGATAAGACTTGTGTCAGATAATATAGTAACAGAACCGAGGAGATAAAACAAAGAACTTCTCCAGGTAAGTGACAGAGGGGATAAGACTTGTGTCAGTAATATAGTAACAGAACCGAGGAGAGATTAAAACGAGATACTTCTCCAGGTAAGTGACAGGAGGGATAAGACTTGTGTCAGTAATATAGTAACAGAACCGAGGAGATAAACAAGAACTTCTCCAGGTAAGTGACAGGAGGGATAAGACTTGTGTCAGTAATATAGTAACAGAACCGAGGAGATAAACAAGAACTTCTCCAGGTAAGTGATAGGAGGGATTAAGACTTGTGTCAGTAATATAGTAACAGAACCGAGGAGATAAACCGAGAACTTCTCCAGGTAAGTGACAGGAGGGATAAGACTTGTGTCAGTAATATAGTAACAGAACCAAGGAGATAAACAAGAACTTCTCCAGGTAAGTGACAGGAGGATAAGACTTGTGTCAGTAATATAGTAAGCAGAACCGAGTGATAAACAAGAACTTCTCCAGGTAGTGACAGGAGGGATAAGACTTGTGTCAGTAATATAGTAACAGAACCAAGGAGATAAACAAGAACTTCTCCAGGTAAGTGACAGGAGGGTTAAGACTTTGTGTCAGTAATATAGTAACAGAACCGAGGAGATAAACGAGAACTCTCCAGGTAAGTGACAGGGAGGGATAAGACTTGTGTCAGTATATAGTAACAGAACCGAGAGATAAACAAGAACTTCTCAGGTAAGTGACAGGAGGATAAGACTTGTGTGTCAGTAATATAGTAACAGAACCAAGGAGATAACAGGAACTTCTCCAGGAAAGTGACAGGAGGGTTAAGATTTGTGTCAGTAATATGTAACAGAACCGAGGAGATAAACGAGAACTTCTCCAGGTAAGTGACAGGAGGGATAAGACTTGTGTCAGTAATATAGTAACAGAACCGAGGAGATAAAACGAGAACTTCTCCAGGTAAGTGACAGGAGGATAAGACTTGTGTCAGTAATATAGTAACAGAACCGAGGAGATTAAAAAGAACTTCTCCAGGTAAGTGACAGGAGGGATAAGACTTGTGTCAGTAATATAGTAACAGAACCAGATAAACAAGAACTTCTCCAGGTAAGAGACAGGAGGGATAAGACTTGTGTCAGTAATATAGTACAGAACCGAGGAGATAACCGAGAACTTCTCCAGGTAAGTGACAGGAGGGATAAGACTTGTGTCAGTAATATAGTAACAGAAACCGAGGTGATAAACAAGAACTTCTCAGGTAAGTGACAGGAGGGATAAGACTTGTGTCAGTAATATGAGTAACAGAACCAAGGAGATAAACAAGAACTTCTCCAGGTAAGTGACAGAGGGTTAAGACTTGTGTCAGTAATATAGTAACAGAACCGAGGAGATAAACGAGAACTTCTCCAGGTAAGTGACAGGAGGGATAAGACTTGTGTCAGTAATATAGTAACAGAACCGAGGAGATAAAACAAGAACTTCTCCAGGTAAGTGAACAGGAGATAAGACTTGTGTCAGTA